>JALLBH010000124.1:0-77484 GCA_036940005.1 Skeletonema menzelii
CAGTGGAAGGTAAAAAAAATGTAAAGTAATTTTCGGGTGTAACGCAAAAACACACGTCCCGAAGCGCTAGCGGGCGCAGCCCAGCTAGTACTCTAGATACAACGTGAGGATGAAAATAAGGAGGCTCCCTGTCAAATTACCGTGAGTCGCTGTGACATCCTCTTCTCTCTCCTTAATTAACCCTCTGGGATAAGAATTTTGGCTAGGCTGGGATCCAGGGGGGTACAAATCGGAAGTCTTGTACTAATTCCATCTAGTTAAACATTTAGGGGGTACAAAATTTCGACACTAGGCTGAGATTTGGAGGTGCAAGTGAAATTGGGGGTTATATTTGAGCGACTCAACGTATGTTTCAGCGTTTCTGGAAATCCAACGGCCCAATCCAACGGTCAACGGCCCAATCCAACGGTCGTTTTTCAAAAACATGGGTATCATAATATCTCTACTTTCGATCTACTTACAATCCATACGATAGATGTTAGCAATTGCAAACATCATAAAATATTTACCCTCACCATAACATCTCCAATCCAACTATCAATTGGACACGGGTTCGCTCACCAAAACAACAAGTGATAAGCTAAAGAACTAAAGAATGAAGGCAGCACTATTGCTATTTGCAACAGCTATTTCAACAGTGTCGGCGAGCCTAAGCTGGGAAATTGACGGTCCTTGCTCCATTAGCGCTATTGTTAATGTCCAATGTGATGGTAGCTCAACCTGTAACCTTGGCGACACAGCCATTGCAACAGGAAGCGTAACCGCTTCTGATGAATTTGATAACGACGTTGTTATCTTTCAAGCTTGTGTGGGCATTGGCAATGCAAGCTGGTGTCCACAAAAAGCACGAAAAGTGAGTCCTAATGTACCCGGCGCTGATTATTTTATTGTATTTCCACCCTTCAGCTTGACAATCTAAGCACATTGTCAATTTTAATATCCAGGTTGCCGGCAAATTATGCGATTTTCTAACGCCTGCAAGTGGACAATCATGTGGTGAGGTAGGAGACTACACCATGTATCACACCGAAAAAATCCCGAATACTGAAGATGTACCGGAAAGTGTTTCGTCGTTTGTAAAGCAATTTGTTACTTTGCATTTGATCATCGGTGATGGCGTACATGACGATGATTGTAGTATCCGTAGTGGATATTTTACCATGGCATATTCGATGATGGGATTGGCATCTCTCGCATTGGCAGGTGCTGCTTATGCTGCAAAAAGAAGAGTTGATGCTGGTGCCACTGATGACGAGGCATCCTCTAGCTTTGTTGAGATGAAAGATGTTGCGCTTGTTTAAATGTTGAGTTCCTATTGCCACACAGAATATATGTTTTTAGATTACTGTTATGATCAAACAGTCTAGATAGTTAAACTACAACTATCAATTATTTCATGCCTTATAAACTAAGATGGACATCAAGAGTTTGCTCACCGAGCTCAGACGTAGTACATTTGCCTAGATCGACAGAGGGCAAAGACTTATTTGGTGTATTATCAAACAGTCGTCTCTCCTTTCTCTATTAACTGATCTAACTGCAAACCTGATGATAAGTACGCACCATCCTATGGTATCGTTGCTGGTATGGTAGTCAATACACAGTAGAGGCAATACTCAATCTCAATGCAAGATGCTAGATGCATAGCAAGGCTATGCAAGGTACATAATATTATGTATGTAGAGATAAAAAAGCAAGGGAGAGAAGAGGAAGAGCACTCGGCGCGCCAAAACTGCGCCAAAAGCAACCTCGTAGATAGCTCCTGCCTCCCTCCTCCTCCTCCACGCTCCATCCCTGCTGACTGCTGACTGCTGACCAGATCATGATAAGTAGGGCACCAGGCCTGCACCAGGCTCAAGTACATCTCATGAGATAGAATAGGAGTAGGTAGTAGAAGATCTGATGCAAAGAGAAGGCCTAGGATGTTAGACCAAAACCTCTTAGCTTGAAATGTCGTCAATGTCGTCTAACACCCCCGACAGCGAAGATGGCTATGTCGATATTACCCATCTAATACAACGATGTGTCACCGAAAGCCTCTCGTGCTCCCATCCATTCACTCCACTCGTTCCTCCATGCTCACTTCCAGTGATAGCCGGTAGTGAAAAGATCATCAACGCAGAGAAGGATGGTGGCGACACAGCCCTGATGATTCAAGGATCATCCCCGCCCACCACTTCTGCTGATCACGCCGACGATGGACTCCACAATATCGAAGGGGACAAGAGCGCACCATCGCTGACTCCAATAGACATGAGAGAAGCAATGACGGCACTTGAAATTGGGGACGAGCGGATGGATTGTTGTGAGATTCCTATCATTGCCAGCGAAAAAATGGCCTCCTCACCATCTCCATCGCAGAGGACCATTCCACCACGCATTGCTCCACTTCATTTGAGTGATGGGACAATGTCGCCGTTTCAATCGTCATCATCCGATATGTCTGATCTCAAACCAACTCGACCCAGCAGCAAAGACAGCACATCGTCAACGAACGTGCCTCTTCATTTGCAGTCATCACCATGTCCCTCCCTTCTTCCCTACTGGGAGACTCTATCTATAGTATCCTCTTCATCATCACATCAAATCTTACCATTACTTCTTTTACAACTCACCTCTTTAGAGGCATATATAGGGACGAATAATGGGGGATCTAATGCGGCAGAAACTTTGTACTGTATGTTGTGGTGCCATGATGGTGTCTTGGCCGATATGCGTGATAAGTTATCAACTAACGCTCAAACATCCCCACTTGACGAAGTAACTGTCGCACAATGGATTCTCTTCGCCTCATCTATCGGAATTGTCCGTATTGCCGAGGCAGTGCGATGGGCAGTAGTGAATGCGGATATTTACGAAGAAGAAGATTTTGGCGTGGCTATGCATGGCGCCGATGATACGGGCAATGATAATGGTGACAATGATGAACAATCTCTCTCCCAACTTCCCTCATCATTACCTTCTACGATGAGATTTTGTCCGTTGTTGAAACGAGAGAGGGCAAAGGGTTCAGAGACAATGTCATCTATACCGACCTATCAAGCTGATGAGTACATTGACGAGGTATGGGATACAGCACTGAAACACCTTTTTGAGTATGCTTCATCTAGGGAGGTTACCGATGGGAACGAGCACGATATAATTCGTGCATTAGAGATTATACTGCGATTACAAAAGTCATTTTACCATTCCATCTGTAAGTTATCAGAGCTCAATGATCAGAATGTAACCGACTTCACAGAAGAAGCAAAGAAAAAATCTCGGGAGACGGTAACACTGCTGAACGAATTGAATACATCATCGGCGACAGCTTCTCATAAATTGGTGGAAACGGACGGGACGTTGCGCTCAGTTGGAGACGAAAGATTAGATTCGTTGCTCCATGCATCATTTGATCCGTTTGTGAATCGTCGTTTACTTGGGAATGCTCCTGTCCGAAAGGCACGGTTTTGTAACACATTCAAGGTTATCGACTCTCTCACACGTGTTGTGTCAGAGATAGAATGGGCAGTTTGTGATGTGATATTGGAAGGAAATACGCTGGGGAGAATCATGCGTATGCTTGAAAACAATTCCTCACGAGGTATTGGTGGAGCGTTCCCAACGACTGCCAAACCCAAAACTGACGACGATAGTGAAGCACCATTCGGCAACAGCGGGCTTGCGATTGAAAATCCTGTTGGCATCAATGTCCTGTCACGATCACTCATGCTCCTCAATCTTTACTTTGACGATAAACTACTGGGACAGTATGATTTCCCAGACATGATTGGTAAGTATGTTCACAAACACAAAAACTTGAGAGTTTTGTTTCGCATTCCCTTGACGATTATAGGCGTTGCCTGGGCTTTTCTATCTTTAAAGTCGTACTGCATAGGAGCAAAAGGCTACTGTGCTATAGTGCAAAACGGGTGTCAAAATCTTCGTAGAAAAATTCTATTTTGAGGACTTTCATCGGGCCTCTTAATTCCAGCAATTTAACCCAGCGTAGTCCTCTTCCAATGGGCTGCCGATCTGGACCTGTCTGTTGATACATCAGCTATTACTGAGGTGGTCATCTGTCGATCACAATTTAATGAATACTATCTCACGCTCGTTTGTTCTTTATACTCTTCGTCAAATGAATTAAGGTCAACATATGCAACAGCTTTGCGCTGTACCAGAAGCACTCCTTCAATCGGCTTTTCCTGGTTGTGGCCACTCATGGCTAGTGCGACTCGCAAAGCCCATGTATGATACTCTCAAGGCACTCTGCTTTGATCAGCATCGAGAGCGTACATTCACCGAAACATTCATATTTCCAGCCTTTGCATCTTTGCAGTTAGCTGCTACAGGAGTTGATGAATCATTTCGGTTAGAACACGGTCTTGACAGTCAGACAACTGCTTCTTATGCCAGCAACTATGTCATTGTGCAAACAATCAGATTGATGGAGCGACATATAGGCATCGGGATTAGGATTGGGCTATACCCGAAATGGTATGATTTGAGTACGGCATACTGGTATCGTGACTTTTTGCTCAGTGCTTTGCTTAATATCAGAGGAAGCATCGAGCAGGAACGGTTTGAGAGGAAAGCAATGGAGTTACGAATCAAGCTGGAGGAGGAGGAGGAGGAAAAGAAAAGGCTCAATGCTGTCGGCAAGAAACAAATTTCGAAGAAGGGCAAGAAGAAAGGGAAGAAGAAGGAAGCGAATGCGGAGACAGTTCGTGAGGCTGCAATAGAAGCAGCAGCAAGAGTGTCCGCAGAAGATTTCGAAGATCGGCTTGAATACACATATCTCACAGTTCGTAGACATCTTTGCCGAGGAATAGTCCGCTATATCGCCGCTTTGCGTCAGGCAGGATTGTTATCTGAACCTCCACCGTCTATCACGATGTTTACTTCCCATCAGACCCGGTTTGAAAAGAGATTCGATTCGTTTGCAATCTTACCTCAACCACAACCACTTTCCTTTGAAGATTACGAGCGTGGATCCGACTTCTCGGCTGTCCGAAGAGAAGACTTGGTGCAATCAGCCGGAGATTGCTTCCGGTCATGTAAAGGTGTAATTGAAAGACTGTTACAAGTGGTTGTAGCCGAAGCCGTCGAGGACATTGACATCACCAAGAAACGCAGGAACGACGACTTGTACATTTCTGTACGAAGAGACGAAGCAATTGCATTGACCAAAGTTTGCGTTGCGAACTCGTTGTTTTTGCATAAGTTATCAATGACACCATCGAAAGTGAACGAAGTTTCATTGGAGTTTACCGCTCACAAAGAGTACTGCACGTTGAATCTCAAATAGAGATATGCAGATAATAAATCATCATATGATTAATAACTGATGCTCTAATTAGAATAAGTATTGCATGGTATTAGCAAACAAGTAATCAGCGAGACACAAAACTGCTTGGCTGCAGTAGGTATGTATCGTATCGTAGTACATAGATTTTGCGCCTCTCTCCTCTCCTAAGAGAGTACCTACTTAGATACCTACGTAAGTGAAAGTACCATCTGTAAAACCCTTTTTTCACTCCGGCGTCACCCTTCCTAATAATCTTTCTCCTCGCATAAATGGTCGAATTCTTCACCAACCTGAACCACCTGCGATGTCATCGTTGATTGAAATTGGCTCATCCGATTCCGAAGAGGAGCAAGACGTTCCTGATGTAAGTTGTGGGAATTAGAGACGGCGGCATATTTGCAAAGCTTGATTTACAAAGCTTATCTTCTCTCATTACTCTCATTTTTTCTTTTCTAAGACTCTTCTTGGCTCCGGAGAATATCAAATTGTTGGCATCCGATATTACAATGGAGTTGCACACCCTGGTGAATTCGTTAGGCTAGTTCGTGAGCCACGTAACCCCTACGATAGGTATGTCAACTTTTATCATCAACTGTTTGACACGCCTTTTTCATGTCATTGTAACTTACTCCATTTCTCTACTCCATTTCTCTTAGAAATGCGATTCGCGTCGATAACTTAGCAGGAGAGAAGGTTGGCCACATAAAGGCAACCATGGCAAAATCCTTAGCTGCGATAATGGACAATGGCAACGCTCGTTTGGAGGGCACCATCCCAAGAAAAGGAAATACGTACAATCTGCCACTTGTCCTTGACTTCTATTCAAACAACGCCATCTCCGGGGAAGCTGGTGCTGCCGCTGCCGCAGCAGAGAATCTGAGGGCCGAACTTCGGAGAAGGGGTGACTACAATTTCGGCCTCTCGTCAGAGTTGGGTGGACCGCCCAAATCTGCTAAGAAATCTGCCACGGTAGAAGTGGTACGGAAGAAGATGGATTGGAATCATCAGCAAGCCGCTCTGGACAAGATGTTTGATAAGCAGTTGAAAGATCAATACAAAGATTTGCCGGATATCACAATGCCAAATTGCTTGGTTGGTATAACTCTAATGCCATACCAAGTGCAGGGCATCAAGTGGCTGATCAAGAAAGAAAATAATTCATCACCTGCACCATTTTACAAGAAAGTCAAGGAGAAGGGGAAAACAATGCATCTCTGTGAAATCACAAACTCTTCCCAAGTTACGCTCCCATTACCAGTACGTGGCAGTATACTTTGTGATGAGATGGGCTTGGGTGAGTTTCTTCATACATTTCATTGTTGTGATTTAGTCTTGGTCATTTCTCTCACACACAAAATTTTGTCACAGGCAAAAGCATCCAAACAATCGGACTGATTCTCCTTGCACCAGCTGCGGGTGTGAAGTACGACTTGCCATCCGTCAATGGAGAAGCTGGTAGCAAAATGCCAGCTGTACAGACTACAACACGTTGCACGCTCATAGTTTGTCCCGTGTCTGTTTTGGGAAATTGGACAGATCAGGTCAACAGCTTTGTCGCACCAGGAGTACTCAATGTTCAGTTATACCACGGTGCCGATCGCCACGAGATATTGTCTGAAGTGCAAAATGGAGATATTGACATATTGCTCGTTTCGTACAACACTCTTGCATCAGACCATGACGCTTTCGTCGCAAGCCAAGATGCAAGCAATGGAAACAAGAAAAAGAAAGCAAAAAGAGCTCGGACTATGGCTACGTCTATTTTTGACATTCACTTTCATCGTATAGTGTTGGACGAAGCTCATTTGATCCGAAACAGCAAAACGAGGGCATTCAAGGGGGTGTCAAAAATCAATGCGGACCGAAAGCTTTGTCTTACTGGCACTCCATTTGTCAACACGGCTGATGATATTTACAGCCTCCTCTCCTTCTTGGGTGTTCAGCCACTGAACGAGAAATCCATATTTACGAGAGCTATAACTCAGCCAATCAAGAATGGAGATGAGATTGGTCTCACGAGACTCAGGACCACGATGGGCTTTCTTTCTCTTCGCCGATCGAAACAGAACGTGAATATTTCCCTTGTCGAGAAGGATGTACAGCTTTGCAGCGTTGAATGGTCTCCCAATGATCTACACAAGAGGGTTTATGATGCTTTATTTGGTACCATTCGTTGTGCAATGGAGGCGATAATCATGGATGATGAAAGTAAGGCGCTAAAAAACTACAGGTAAGCTTGAACTGATCACGATCCTCTTCCTGCCATTTGTTTATCACGCCTTTTCTCTCGACCATTTTCTCTCAACCATCACTTTAGTGTCATTTTCGAAAAACTTTTGCGTTTGAGACAGGCATGCTGTAGCGCTGAACTCATTGCCAAGGACCGACGTGATGTAGCGCTAAAAGTATGGAACGAGATGAAAAACAAGTCAACTGCAAAGAAGCTGACTGCCGAGGAAGGTCTCGCACTGCTAGAAAAGCTAAAGAGCGCCTTTGCGACAGACGAGGCTGATAACCTTCCTGAATGCGGCATTTGCTTGACGGAGATGGACGTTGACGACGGCACGATCCTGAAGAACTGCAACCATGTTTTCTGCAAGCTCTGCATCGCCCAAGTTCTTGCCAAGAGCAACAAGAAATGTCCGTACTGCCGTGCTCCATTCGAAGAGAGTGACATTATCGATTCAAGTCAAGCAAAGAAAGCTGCTGCCGTCAAGTCAGTCGCTGTTAGGGAGGATAGCTGTCCGACCGAGTTTGGAACTCCAGCCAAGGTACAAGCTTTGCTGGATGCATTTTCTGTTATGCAGTCCGACGAGAAGGGAGTTATCTTTTCCCAGTTTACTAGTCACCTCGACATCATTGGGGTCGCAATGCGGAAAGCTGGTCATTCGTTTGTGCGTATTGATGGATCTGTCTCAGCTGCGAAACGTATTTCCAACATTACGAACTTCAATTCTGATGGAGGCCCTCGTTTCATTCTTTGCTCTCTCTTGGCAGCTGGTACTGGTATTAACCTTACTCGTGCTAATTGGTGCTACATGATGGACTGTTGGTGGAACGAAGCCGTCGAAAGTCAAGCCATGGATAGAATTCACAGACTTTCACAGACTCGAAAAGTCACAGTCCTCCGCTTCGTAATGAAAGATTCCATCGAAGAATCTATCATCAAAATGCAGGAACGCAAGAGTGTACAGGCCAAGGCAGTGACACAGAAATTATCTGGCGACGAGAAAAGAAAGGCATTGCTAGGCAATTTGCGTGGTTTGCTTGATATCAAAGAGGTGTAAGAAGGAGTCGAGGAGTCTACACGAAGATTGCATCTAACTGTGTAAATAATTTTTTATGCATTTTATCGTAGGTTTAAGGCTCTTATCTCCGGGCAAGTTTGCGATGGGAGAGCTCTCTGACAGAGCCTTCCTCCTATCACGATTCCACAATTGTTCTTTCTTTGGAGTAAAGATACCCTTCCAAAAGGTGACGAAGTCTGCCTTTTCGTGCATCTCATTCATCATCGTATCATCCAACAAAATATCTAGTTGGTCGAGGTCAATGCTGTTATCCAAATGCAAATGTTGCACAAATGATACATGTAAGCGTTCAGGATACATCTTGCTCACGTGGATGTAAGTATAGCTACGATATTTACAAACAATGCAATATTCAAACAAAAAAATAAAATCCTGCCCCACGGTATTTTCTCTTTCAGTACAGAGAATTAGTTCTTTTAAAGTACATAACCCTTGTAAGTAAGTAATATACCCTCAACTCCCTCTTACCACGGTAGGCCTGGTACCCTCGGCGGATCGGCCCAAATAAATGAATCATCTGTTGCCTGCAGAGATCTCATAAAGTACACCCAATAACTGACGTTGGTAGTTGCCACGCCAATCCAATACTTTGCGGTAGCCATACCAATCATTTCTGCAATGAATTTGTTGAAGTGCGCATCTGTCTGCTCATCACTCCAAAGCTTCATTTCTTTGTACACGAAACCGTTAGCCTCTGACGCATTGTCACATTCACTCACAAATTTCCAATCTGGTCGTGCGTCACGGAATTCTTGCATCACGCTACAATCATCTGTAGCAACAAACATTGTCGGTACTTGTCCACCAAAATGAGACTTGATACCTTCCTCGGCAAGTCTGATGTAGGGATCAACAGTATCAAGAATTGAAGTTTCAGTTACCTTGTCACCACGTCGGACTGACAAAGCCATGTACTCATCATCAAGACCCTGCGAGGCAAGTCGATGACAAGCACGATCTCTTACATCGGCATTAATACGGAACATTCTTCGCAAGAAATGTTTCTTAAGAGATACTCGCTCAACATCAGTGTAGCCCAACTGGGGAATAGACATGATTTCAAAACGCTTCTTGGGATCATTCGTTGTTAGGGAAGCTTGCCCACCAAAATCATGATGGTTGATATCCGAAGGAGAGGGAGTAATCACATCATATTTGCCCGACGCAAGCATCTCCTCGAAACGACTTTTCTCCAAGCCCATTTGGCCAAAATAACGAGACAAGAATGGAACAATGTAGGTATCTTGTCCATCCACAAGACGATATCCCAACTTTGAGTGAGAGAAGTGTTTTCCACCATCTGCCTCATTCAAAACTCCCAGCCCCTCATTTATGTAGAAGCATGAATTGTCACGTGCTGCCCACATTGCAACTTTTAATATTTTATTCAGGTATGATGTCATGCCACCGTTGATGTCCATGTGTATCAGTTGCGGATTCTCGCACTGATTGTAATCAATAGGTGGGGCGGGAAACACATCTTCTTCGGGAGGTCTGCACCATTGCGTGTTGTGCATGAATCCACTCCGAGCTTGATCCAGAATGTCGTTAGGGCTAGGTGTGCGAGTTTGGATAGATTTTGGATCATTGAAGCTATTCAGTTGGAGCAGTTGACGATGTTCTTGTTCATTGTTGGCAGGTGTGCGTAGAAAGGGTCGATAGTCTTCGTTCAAGGATGCGAAGAGTAAGGATGACGCCGCAAGTGCGCTTGTTAGAGCAATCACAGATTTGCTGCGTCGGCTCAGAGGAGATGGCGGCATGATGAATGATGATGGAAGAGCTTTGTAGTAGTAGGATTGTTCTTGGTGATTTCGTGCTCGGATTGTTGGTGCGTCTGTGTCTATGGCAGTAGGTTGAGCTTGGTTGGGTGTGCAAAGTGCAAACTGAATAAGCGAGAGTGGTGAATATGACTCTGCAGGAAGATGTCTGATGATTCCCGGATTAATAGGCAGGCACTTGTAAAAAGGGGTCTAAAAGCATGGGGCATTGTCTAAGACCCCCTAAATGAACCGGAACAACATTTACAGCTAGCTATGTCCACCCTTTCCCTGTAGGGGTAGCCCTCTGGCCCTGATGACTTGCAGTGACTTGTTTGCGAGTACCCTCCGCTCCGTCCATCCCGCCAGAGGCTGAATTATTTTTTGTTCCACCACAGACCACAGTCCCCATTCGTAGTATGGTAGATAGACGATGAAGCTCTCCTCCTTGGCTGCGGTTGCAGCTGTCGGCACGCTGCTGCCATCGCTTTCATCAAGTCAAGAAGAACGATCCTCTTCTCTTCGAAAAGACAGCGAACGCCGACAGCTGAACCTCAATCAATTCCATGATCCTCGATCTGAATTTATAAAACAACAAACTGATGCCATGCAGCACAATTCAGATAGTGCACGTCCTAACATTTTGTTTCTTCTACTAGATCAATGGCGGCCAGATTGGGATGGGCTCCATAAGAGCACTCTGACTGGTCCTCTGCCTTTGAATATGCCCTTTCTTGAGGAGATGAGTCGAAAAGGGACACACTTCACAAGAGCATATGTTCCCAGTCCATTCTGTGGACCAAGCCGAGCCTGCTTGGCATTTGGTAAAGAGTATGATGCTACTGGTGTCATGGACAACAAGCGATGGCCAGTCGATCATACGCAATGGACCACAGTTTACAAACTTCTCAGGGACGATGCCAACTATCACACCATGTCTTGCGGCAAAGACGACTTCTATGAATGGGATTACAACTTTCCAAAATACGCAAACAACCCAAACAATATGCCACTGATGGATCTTGGATTTTCAGATGCAATAAGATCAGATGGGAAGGTTCGTGTTGCAAAAGATGCAGATGAATTGTTTAAGAATGAGGCATATCGAACATATTTAAACGGTATTACTGTCCAAAAGGATGATGGCACTGGCATTAATGCAAGACAAGCTTACAAAGGATGCATGATTGGTAAAGGCGTCCCTGATGGCTGTGATGCGACATCATTCCAGAATGAAATCTATCCAGATGACTTTGTCAAAGACAAGGCAATTGAATTGCTCAATCGCAAACCAGCCGGAAAGCCTTGGTTCATGCAGGTCAATTTTCCAGGGCCACACCCTCCAATAGTCTCTACTTCACGAATGGCTGCAAGTGTAATGGAGAGACAATGGCCAGATCCAATCAACAATCCGGGCGCTTTGCGTTGTCCACAACAAACACAAAAGTTCAAACTAAATAATCGTGGACAAATATTGCCACCTCAGATCGATGGAAGATGTAATTACGCTGCCGAGCTCGAGAATCTAGACGCCCTCATGTTTTCAATCGTCAAACACGTTGAGGAAATGGGTGAGCTTTACAATACCATTGTGATTGTGGCGGGTGATCATGGTGAAAATTTAGGAGACAATGGCGTTAGTGGAAAAGGTATGCCTTGGCATGCATCTGTTAGTACACCGCTTTTCATTATGGGCCCTGGAGTTAGACACGGGCGCGTGCACGAAGGTCCCGTGTCTACGTTAGATTTAGGAGGGACTTGGCTTGATTACGCAGGAGTCAGTGCATTGGCTCCTGGAATGACCACTGCAAGTCTTCGTTCCATTCTTGCACACGACACGTCATTACCTCGTCGTCCACATGTCTCTTCTGGTTATTTGGAGTGGAGGACAGTCATTAAAGAGATGCCAACATCACCAGAAGATCCAACACTAACATCCTACAAACTAATCTGCGCAAGGAGCCCGAAAGGAATGAAGGGGGCACCAAAGTCAGCCACTCCGTACCCTGCTGGTGCACCGTGGCACGTGATGCTTTATGATACACAAAGAGATCCCGAAGATTTGAGGCCATTAGATCAATTACGACCAGATGTGATTGCAGAGCTATTGCCTCTACTCCCGGAAGGGTGGTGTAGATGATTTTAAGATGTTAAGGCAGACGTAAAGAGTGCTGTGTTACATTAATAAGTTGTCATTAATAATTTCTTTCTAACGAATGAGTAGGAGCCTACAATCTTAAGCTTGAGAACCAATGAATCCTCTTCCCATGCGCAGCAAATCTGCAANGAATGAGTAGGAGCCTACAATCTTAAGCTTGAGAACCAATGAATCCTCTTCCCATGCGCAGCAAATCTGCAAACATGCCAGCAGCAGCCAATTCTGGACCAGCTGCAGCACCCTTGACAATCAATGGCGAAGTAGTGTAACGTGATGTTTCGAACGCGATCAAGTTTTCATTATCACGAAGTCGGTATAAGGTATCTGTATTGTCAACACCTTCCAGCTTGCATTGACATATACCAGTAGCAACATCAATGTAAAACTTGTAGCGGAGAAGACGGCCGTTGTCCAATTCTGCCTTCCAGCGCTTCAGCATTGGCTCGTCAAGAGACTTAAGGTCCTCCAAAATGGCAGCATTTACGTCCTCCTTCGTACCGGTGTATTCTTTATTGCGAATTTCATCTGGAAGAAGCGATTCAACCACAACATCTTCCACAGACACATTCATTCCAAGCTCGCGCGCAAGGACAACCACCTTACGAGCAGCATCTACTCCACTCAAATCTTCACGAATATTGTTCTCAGCAAAGTCTTTCTCCATTGCTTGACGCACCGCTTCTGAAAAGGGGGTGCTTTCGTCCATTGTGCGGAAGACGTAAGCCATTGTTCCACTCAAGCATCCTCTCAGCAATTGAACATCATCCCCTGTTTGTAACAAGTCACGGAGTGTGGAAATAATAGGCAAAGCGGATCCAACACTACTCTCATACTGCCACTCTACCGAGTTGGAAGTTACTGCTTCACGGATTTCATTGTATCGCTCCATTGGCCCAGCACCTGCTCTCCTCCCAGGACTAATCACATTGGCACCAGAGTTAAGCCACTGGGCATAATAGTCGGCAACGGAGTCGTCGTTTGTGCAGTCAATCACGACACGGTGAGGGTTGACATCTCCTTTCAATGCCATCGTTAATGCGTACATGTCTAAACCCGCAGCTTCATCACTGTCTAACATCGCTCTCACATCACTTGTAGTTACCAAACATTTTCCATCCTTTCCCATTAGCATCTTCTTCGACGAAGTAACGGCATTGACACAAATGCTCAAATTCATTTTCTTCGAAAGACTCTCTCTTTGTTCATTCAATTGCTGAATAAGAGCTGAACCCAACTTTCCTGTTGCACCCAACACAGTAACACTGACCATGGTCTGGGAAAGTGTAAATGCCATGTGTGCCGCACGAAGGGCACGAGACGCATCATCTCCGTCAACTACGACAGCAACTTGACGTTCGGAAGACCCTTGCGCAATCACACGAATATTGACATTGGCTTTGGCCAAAGAAGACATGAACGTGGCAGAAACTCCTGATTGGAGAGCCATTCCCTCTCCAACAATAGCAACAATAGCCAAGGGCTTATCCGTCAAACTGATAGCATTAACATTCGATCTTGACAACTCCAACTCAAACGTCGACTGTGCAGCTCTCAAGGCTGCCTGGCCCATATTCTCAGGTACTACAATGGTAATACTTGACTCTGAACTTGCCTGCGTTACCATTAACACATCAATTCCGGCACTGGCCATTGATCCCATGAATCGCTCGGCAACCTGGGCTCCACCGATTACAGATGCACCTTCTAATGTCAAAAGAGACACCCCATCAACCGATGTGATACCCTTGATTGGAATTTCACCCTGCTTGCTCCTCCAGTTGACCACTTTACCAGCCTTATTCGTCTCGGAGAGACTAGTGCAACGTCCCTGAATAACGGTTCCACGAAAATCGGGATTGAAAATGTTGCGCACATACACAGGAATGTTTGAATCAATGCAAGGCTCCATTGCGGATGGGTGCAAAACTTGCGCACCAAAGTATGCAAGCTCCATTGCCTCATCATACTTGAGTGAATCGATGCTAAATGCCTCTGGAACACGACGCGGATCGGCAGTATACACTCCATCAGTATTTTTCCACATGGTAACACGTGCTGAGGCAGTCAACTTGGCAAAGATGGTGGCAGAATAGTCTGATCCAGAACGTTTGAGTGTGGTGGGCACGCCACTATCACTTGTCGCAACAAATCCGGTGGCAATAACAATGGGGGCTTCAGTAGAAGGAATATCTTCACTGTTCACACCCTCTTCCTTTCCAACGCCATTCCACCATTCTTCCAAATTTTGTGCAGATTTGGCATAAAGTGGAGTGACTCCTCCAGTGCTCGAACTGCTTCCCTTGTCACCTAATCCAGCATTAGCTTTCTCTGACCTAACAATGAGAACATCACGTGCATCCATCCATGCCGTCTTCACACCCTTGTGCTTGAGATAGGCATACAACGTCTGTGCTGACCAAATCTCACCAAAGCCAGTCACCACCTCCATAACACTAGGAGGAACACTCCGTATCATGCGCAAACTCTGCACAACACTAAGAATGTCCTTGGCATCCTTCCTCACACGCTCTTCAATTTCATCAGTGATAGCAGGGGGTGCCAGCTCTTTAAGAATGTTAAGTTGTGTTTCAACGGCCAAGGTCAATGCCGATTCGGCAGCGTTCATGTCCAGTAAGGCCGAGTCAACTACTGCTACGAGTTGATCGGTCATTCCACCACGTGCGGAGACTACGGCCATGGTGGGGATGGGTCCAGAATGATGCTCTTCACCATCCTCGCTATCATCAGATGAGATCAATCGGCCACTACTCTCGGTAATGAGCAATTCACCCACAGTACGATACAATGCAGCATCAGCGAGAGACGCTCCACCAAACTTGTGGATTTCCCATGGGTTGGCATTGCCATTTGGACAGGTGACACTTGAAGGACTGGTTTTAGAAGAGAGGATTTCAGATGTGGCTACTGACAGTTGGAAGTTGTTGCGTAAGTTGTTGGCGAGGAAGGATGGGCTTTGAGAGGTAGGCTGAGCTGCAGATTGAGAGACAGCAGATCTGATTGCATATTTTTTAGAAGGAGCAAACGCCGAAACGCAGCTTGCCGATAGCGCGAATGCAAGGAAGGATCTCTTGTAAAGACGCATCTTATTGTAAGTGAAGAGTTCTTTCGACAAAAAAAGTATGCGAGATTTGTATGATGTGTGTAGTTTTCCAGAGGAATGTAGTAGCTATTCCCTACTGCCAACAATCTATGGTCGATGAGAGTGCAGTGTATCCTATGCTGCTCGCTTCCACAAATTAGTGCGTTTTGCCGGCCGAAGGAACTTGGAACTCAAAGCGAGCGAGAGGAAGGGAGCGCGATTTTGTGGTGGAGATTGGCAGGCAGGAGAATGGGGAATGCAATTAATGGTGGATGGCAGAGGGTCGAAGAGACAGGCATCTTAAGGAGAGTATCTTTCGTGACGTTTCGGGTACTGATTCCGCACGTGTGTAAGATGGATTGGCCTCTCCATTTAATTAAAACTCCCATCTATCTATCTACCTGTATCTACACTCGAAAAAATGCCACCTCGCCTTTCCAAAGAACACGGCTAACAGGGATTGACCACGACTCTTGCAGGCTGTAGCTTGCGTTAATAGTTGCAGGCCAATTCACGCTCTACCGACATATAATTATTCTTTGATGACGAAACACATCTTCACAGGCGCTGCCGCCTTTGTAGCGGCTGCACTGTCGCTATCGTCTGCAGCAGCTTTCACACCATCCAATCATCTTCATACTCATGGATCTATCCTCTTTTCTACAACAGCTGCAGATTCTTCCAAAACTATCTCATCTCCCTCGTCGACACCACTCGACATGCCACCATACTCTAAATGGGAATGGAGTACTCATTTCGGAGGCGACGAAAATACCAAAACAACTCACTCTATCAACTATCTTTCTATGGGAGATACAGCTAAGCCCACTTTATTGCTAGTTCATGGGTTCGGCGCATCATCCTATCATTTTAGATACAACATTCCCGAACTGGCGAAGGATTATCATGTCTATGCAATTGACTTGTTAGGCTTTGGGTGGAGTGACAAACCAATCATGGATTACGATGCAAGTGTCTGGAGAGATCAAGTTATTGAGTTTGTCGATCAGATCATTCACAATGAAAAGGAAGATAAATCCATAGCAATAGCAGGGAATTCTCTCGGTGGATATACAGCTATGTATGCAGCCAGCGATGACCGCATCAAAGAGCACGTTCGTGGTTGTATTTTGCTCAATGCGGCTGGTCGATTTCGTCCAGAAGAGGGCGAAGAAACTCCCGCAGAACCCAACCCAATTGTAAAGTCGATTTCATCAGCAATTCAACGGTTTGTGATTGCATGTTCTTTCGTCATCACGAAGCAGCCCGCACGTATTGAACAAATTTTGAAGAGTGTGTACCCCTCAGACCCAACAAATGTGAACTCTGACTTGGTAGAATCAATCCGAGCTCCAGCACTTGATCCTAATGCAGCAGAGGTATTTTACAGAGTTATTACGAAGAATGGAAGTGGACCCATGGCATTTGTCGATGATATCATCAAGGAATTGGAATGCCCAGTGCTATTGGCGTGGGGTGAGAAAGATCCATGGATTCGCCCTGCTGCTGCTGATAAAATGCAAAGGCTGCACGCAGAATATCACGGAGAAAACAATGCATCAAAATGGATGAAACGAGTGAGTATTGATGCAGGACATTGTCCACATGATGAGGCACCAGAAGCTGTGAACGCGGCGATCTTGGGATTTGCTGCTGAGGTCTTTTGAAGAGGATAGATGGAGACGTTGTTTTCGTGTAGATGATTTGTATCTGTCTCCAATAAAAGTTTATTCTAGACTATTGACTCAATCTTATTATTGCAGCAGAAATAGCAAGACAAGACTCAGCACTCCAGCATAAATTACAAAAGATGTTACCAAAGTGGAAGCAGATCCTCTAATGCTCGGTGTGCAAACTGCTACAGGCACCCCTCCGCGCTCAAACTCATTCTTGCGAAATGGTTGACCAGGAAAGAATGCCCTCGTATTCCACTCATCATTTCCATCTATGACATCTTCATCACATCGCCATAAATCCTGCTCAAATCCACATACTCGAAACATGTTCTCGCAAGCTGATTGGCAGAGTGGCAATGATTCTTGGAACTCATCACAACGAGGAAAGTTCAACCAACACATGTAAGCGTTGAAGGAATCTTGACAATCCTTGTTTCGATAGTATCGGTAGTGTTTCTTTCCAAGCAAACGTTCTTTCTCAATTCTCTCTTCTACTGTCTTGGTAGCTTGTAATTGTACCCACCTGTCCTTTTCCCGAATGGCGTTCAAGTCTTCTGGCATACACGGTGTGTAGCTGTTTATATACTTCCCACAAAATGGCAAATCGGACTCCCACCTTTCTTTGGCTGCCTCTATCTGCTCAAGGGTTGCTTGCGACGTAGTTAGGTACTTGTGGGAACACACTCCAGAATTGGTGTCCTGAATCATACATCCTGATGCTGTAGCAATGACAGCTAAGGCTAAGGAGAGTTTGTTCATCATGACTCGATGTGACATCTTCTATTTGTGTAAAGATTAGCTGAGAAAGTGAACGAGAATCATGAGCAAAAGCAGTACTTAGGTCGAGATGTTCCCCAACTCTCTAGAGGGGGAGATTGAAATTATTGTGATTTTTTTAAAAGGAGGAAGCTTCTCTTGATTCTTGATATCGTATCGTACATAAATACAGATTGAGAGAAAGAGTTTCCGCCAATGCACGCAGCAAGGTAGCCGGAAGCAAATATTCTTTGATAGATGCTGTCCCCATTGGCACGTGAACGTGGGAAAAGCTCAACTCGTCGAAACATGGATCTTGCGCGCATTGGTCATCCGAGGAGTCCCAGAGACAAAGAGAACAATCAGTCACTTCACATTTTTTCAGTTCCGACAGATGCCCACTATCAGGCCACGGGATTCGTCCAGACTGTAGTCACGCGATGTGGAAACAATAGATACAAACTGGCATTTCAAGTAGAAGGCGAGACTGTTGCTTTAATCGCGCAACGAAAGATCACAAGCATGACTTCCAACTACCGCATCTTTGATGCCTTGAGAGGAGGAGAGAATTCTAAGTTGTCCAAAAAAGCCGGCCATTACATAGGCAAGCTACGCCGCGATAAAGTCAGTTGCTACACGCTGTATGATTCCAGCAGAGAGAAGAGACAGCTTGCAGCTTTTGTATATGATATCCCAAGTCTCGTTTCGCAAGTGAAAGAAGGCCAGCCTCCAAGAAAGATGCAGGCAGTCATTCCAAAGTGTTCACCGCAACAAGGAGGAGAAGGGCAACACAGTAACCGATTGATGGAGCATTTGCACAATGGCACTTGGCAACATCACAACCTCGTCGCTGTTCAAACTCGTCCTCCTTCGTGGAACGAAGGGCAGTATCAGCTCAACTTCCAAGGGCGAGGTGAGTCTCATTTGCTCTACAAATGTTTTGATCCAACTTGTTTGCTAATATCATGCCGTTACCGTCAGTCTCGACTCCCTCAGTGAAGAACATGCAGCTCGAAAATCAAATGGGACAAACCTTCCTGCAGTTCGGAAAGGTAGACGATGCACGTTTTCATCTAGATTTTAAGGCACCTTTCACTGCATTATCAGCTTTTGCCGCGGCTTTGACACAATTCGATCTCTAGTCTAGAAACGCCTCTGTCGTGCTGTAATGACAACGAAATATACTAATCAATTAGTATCTATTTCGATCCCCTCAACATCTCATCTAGCCTATTCACGTTGTTTTCCACCACCTCCATATTCCCCTTCCAACCCTCCTCCATCTTGTTCAATGACGTTTCCACACTTTCCAACAACTTTTCCGATCTGTTCACAGCCTCCTCACATATATTCAGTCGTTCACCAAATTCTGCAGCGCTGGAATGTAAACTCGCTAATTCAGTAAGACGAAGTGTCAGCACTGGTAGATATGTTGATATGCCTTCCAATTCCATCAAATGAGTGTGCAGTGCGGTAAGAGTACGAGCATCCTCATCATTGACACGTGAAGAGGAGGAGGAGGAGGCAAGCTTTTGACGGGCACGAGCAGCAGCCTCCAAATCGGATCGGACAACTTTTGCCTTAGCTGCCAATTTGTCGACTTCTTTCATGTCCATCTCTTTCGTGAGACATTCAGCGTCGTTCAAACGTTCTAGTAATGATTTGGATGTAGAGTCAGTGGCGGTAGCTGTACTTCCAAGGATAGTTTCAAGCTTTCGCAATCGTTCTTCCATTGTCGCAGCTTTAGGCGCCTGATTCTGCTGTTGCAGTCCCAAAGAAGATGAATACAACTCATACACAATCTTTCCATCCTTTCTCTTGTTCTTGTCACCACCGGCAGCATTGATATTTAATTTGCCCATATCTTCAGATAGATCCCCCTTGTCAAAATTTTGTACATCCTTGGCAATTACACGTGATAAATCCTCCTGACGTCCCCTTAGTAGTTTGTCTAACGTGATATCAGCACTTGCATCATCACCTAATATGTTTTCAAGACGTGATTTTAATTGTTGCAATTGATATTGGTCATTGGCATCAGAAGTTTCTTGTTTTTGTCCTTCAGCGGCAAAGACACTCTCTAAGCGATCCACCTCTGCTCGAAGACGGAACAGTGCTCTTCGAGGATCTTCGTCTGACGGCATGGAATGGGTATCAATGGTTGTTTTGGATAGGCCCGACCACCCAACAGCATTAGCATGAGCATGGAAAGATTCAAATACATCCACCGGTGTAGAGGACTCTTCAATGACGGCGTCGGCATTATCATCGTCAACGTTAGTACCAGCTGCAGAGTTGACAACCGGGGGCGGAAGCGGAGTCAAGAGAGACGGAAGTCCATCGGAGGAAAAGACTGCTTCTCCTCCTGCCTCGTCGGCGGTGTGCTCGGATCCCATGGTCGATATCTGTCGTTGTTTTTTGAGCGTCCACATATGTACAGTGCGAGCGTAGTGGCGTGTGGCGTGGATAATGTGTCAAGAATAAAAATGACAAAGCACATTTATGTCACAATCACCAGTGACAATCAAGTAACCTGCTGCCTGCTGTTTAGCTGCTGTTTGCTGCTTGTTTGCTGTTTTGATACTGCTTGCTTCATTCTTACTTATGGTAGCTTCTACTTGCTCATCGATAGCATTGTTAGTACGATAGCTTTGAATGATGACGTCATCTGATGATAGCAGCGAGAAGAATGAAGAAGACCGCCTCAAAGATATCCACCATCATTTGTCTAGAAACAAGTCCGCATCGTCTTCATGGTTGCCTTTAGAGTCGAATCCAGCCATCTTCACTTCCTACGCAAGATCAACATCTCATCTTCCTCAAACTTGGGAATTCGTTGATGTGCTAGGGTTCGGTGGAGGTGCAAGTGATGACCTGCTATTGCTGTCGCCAACTGAAAGCAACATATCAAACACCGTCGCTGGTGCGATATTTCTATTTCCAACAACAGATGCAATTTACGCAGACAGAGGAGTTCAAAAAGTGTGGCTGAGAAAGCATGATCAAAGCCATCACAATATTTTATCGCGCCATGTCTTCCATGTTGAGCAGGTCAAGGGCTTTGGAAATGCGTGTGGTTCAATTGCTGCTACTCACATTTTGCTTAATTCGGGGCTTGCGCTGCCAGATATTCCTGATCCATTCAACGAAAGTGGAGGAATAGCATCACCACTTTCTGCCTACAAGAACGCTTGCATAAATGTATCCAATAATGATCAAGATCAAGATTGTTTACGACGACAGCGCGGAGAAATGCTAGTGAAAACTCAGGAATTGCACAATATATCAGATAGATCAGCCCAGAGCACAGCTAGTCAGACTCAATGTCCAGAATCTGGTGATACATATCTAGGTCATCATTACTGTGCATTTGTCCCAGTAAAATTTGACGGAAAGATTCATGTGGTTGAGTTGGATGGCACAAAGATACGTCCAATTGATCATGGCACAGTTGAAGAAAACAATTATGACCATGACGACGACGACAACAACAATGCCTTTCTTCGTGCTGTGGCAAATGTCGTCAAACGAAAATGGATGGCGTTAGAACCAAACCGTATAGACTTTAGCCTGATGGCTTTGGTAAAGAAAGCAACATAATAGACTACAAACAATGCAAATATTGATAGCTAGAGAACAATTACTTTTTCTTCGCTGGAATACCTTTCCTCAAGCTCACGTTGATGACACTCTTAGGCAAGTTGTAATCCGAATTCTTCGCACCACCGTGCGTCGACATGTTCTCGTCGCCAGTAAGCAATGCTGTCAGCTCCACATCAAGTCTTCCTTGAAATACAATTTCAACACAATTCTTCTTCAATGCGGGTCGCCCTACAGGATTGGTTTCCACCGAAGCCGAGCAAGCAAACCTATGAGACACGTCATTTGAAAGAGACTTTCCATCGATACCGTACTCTTCCATTCCTCGTATCCTTGTGAGAAACTTTCTTTTGTTGCCTTGTCGATTCTCTACTTCAATGTCTACCGACGGAGGTTGTCCACGCCCAATCCTTACAATGCGAGAGCCCGGCATTTCTACGAGAGCATACCCTTTCTCCATTTTGTTGAAGAACTTCTCGATCAAATCTTTACGTTTCACAGATGTTGGATACTCTTGTTCTTGATCTGGTGTTTTGTTCTTCTTAGAAATGCGATAGATAGCATCGCAGAGAGGTCCGTTGACGAGTACTTTCCCTTTTCCCTTGGGATCCTTCAGCCCTTCCTTTTCGATGTAATTTTCTATTATAGCATTGCATTCTTTCTTCGTTAAGAATCCTGTACCTCTTCGTTCCTCTGTTTTTGCATTTATTGCCATGACCTCATCTTTGTCCAGTTGAAGATTATCGGCAATGTGACGAGGTACGATAAATAAATCCACAACAGCTTTCTTGATTGCTTTGTCTTGCGAAGTAGTCATCGCTCCATTTTCTGCCTTCCACTTCTTCTTAAAGGCAACCAAGTCAGGATGATTCTTCACAATACCACTCAAAGTAGCACACTTGTCTTTGCCATCTTTGCTTGCACCAAGTTCAATCACCCCTTCTGCCGCCATGTCTAGCAAAAAGGGACCAATTTTCTTGTATGCTGTTTGTTTCAGATCCAATTTGGGCCCTGTAACAGAGACTGCATCCATTAGATGCTTGGCATAATATGTTGAGACAGGTATGGGAAGAGGAGTCTTGTTGACAAGTATTTGTAGAAGGGAGGTAAAGAATGCGGTAACCAGAATGTCATCATGATCCGGCTCCACTTCATTGTTCGCACTTTCTTCTTTTCCGTTATCCTCACTGCAAACAGCTACATTCAGATCCTTCATTTTATTGGCAGTCTCTTCACATGCAGTATCCTCATTGTTGTTGGCTTCGTCTTCACTGGCATTCTCTTCCTCAACACTATCACTCTCATCCTCCTCAACTTGTTGCAGAATTCGATACACATATTTGCCATCCACAAAGCCAGCATTTCCATAGTTGCCATTGTCGTATGTTCCACCGGTCAACGGATTCAGGCTACCACCTTCTTCGCATTGCTTTGCAGACGGTGGCAAACCAAGCTTCCAAAGATCATCACCGTAGCAATTCACTATCGTTACACCAACACCTTTAGCCCCAATTCCCAAACCACATGAACTTGTGTTGTTTCCGCCATTCTTTGGGTAACAATAATCTCGAAATAATGTCCTATCAACAAATCCAATCGCAGCTGGTTGTGGATTCCCAATGATTGAAATGGTAACCAGTCCTTTCGATTGACGCAATGCCCATGGTGAAGGGAATGTTCTTATACCAGCAGACATTAAATCAGCCCCTCTACAGATATACTTGGATACTTCTGGGTGAACGGAAATGTTGGGGATCTTGTATTGTGATGATTTATTCGATGCTTCTGTTATGGATGATTCCTCCACAACTTTGGTTAGTGGAGATGATGGCAATGGTGGCGGTAGTGCTGCTAACAATGGCAGTAGCGGTACCAAATGAAGTTTCCGATCACTATCTTCATATTCTAGCAAGATTGGTTGTGTAGTTTTATGATATGGCCATGTTGTTGGGTAAGATTTTATAATATCATCATAAGATTGGTGATCTGACGCTTTGTCACACGTAGCATGCTCTACTGCATCAGTAAGGGGGCTTGGAGTGCGTAAAAACAATGTTGCCAAATGACCACTAGCCAGTTTCAACTTGCGAGACAATACATCTCCCCCCTTTGGTGCAATGATTGCATCATTGATGAGCTTTTCTGCCCTGCTGGTCCATTCTTCTGATGTGTTATAGTCAGAGTTGTCTGCACTGTCATTGCCGCCTGTAGAAGAAGAAGAGTTGAAGAGTATATCTAATGATCTATCTCGCAACTTTCTCCTATCGCTCTTCTTCAATGGGGCGTCCTTCTTCCCACCAATGGTGGAAGATCCTTCCTTTGCAAACATGGTAGGGTGCCGATGTATTCCCTTCGCAAGGAGGATGTGGGATGGTGGAGGAAGAGTGAGGATCGAGATCGCATAAGTAATGGGGATATCGATGGTTGGAAAGAGGTGAGTGCAGAGGCATGCGTAAATAAATGAAAAATGAAAGATCACTTTTACTCGATCCATTAGATAGTTAAACCTCGCTTCCATAACGAAGGAGTAAAAACCTAATTTCAACCTTCAGATTTACACTACACTAAGTATCTTGAATCTTTGTAGTAGCACGCACCACGCTGACGTTCTACGATGATACCTCCTATGTAATGGACACTTTCCACAGCTTTCCACGACACGAACCATGTCAACAGTAACAAAAGCAGTAGTCTTCCACACCTCTACGTCGTCCAGTGAGCTGGACTGTAACGATGATGACGTTGTCGTAATCACACACAGCAAGACAGGCGCAAACTGCGTCTTGAAACAATTCGGAGCACATATACTTTCGTATCAAACTAGCAGCGGCAAACCACTTATCATGCTTTCCAAAGATGCCATCATGGATGGCAGTGCGGCAATCAGAGGCGATATTCCACTATGCTTTCCTCAGTTCGGACAGCCTGACAAATCATACCCCCAGAGCATGGGTTTTTGAGACGCAACAAATGGAGAGTAGTGGAGGGAAGTCAGTTTGATACAGATGATGCAGCGGGAATATCTTTGGAACTTGAGTTGAAAGATGTCGCTGTGGCCCGTGGAGACGGTACATGGGGCAGTGATATAAATCTCAATTGCAAATGTGTCTTTACTGTCAAGATCGATGGGAACAGTATGACTAACACACTTGCGATGGAAAATACAGGTAGTCAAGCTTTTGACTTTCAGGCACTGCTCCACACGTACTATCTAGTTGCAAATGGTCAGGCCTTGGACCAAAATTTTTGCAATGTGAAAGGATTTGAAGGATATCTTGTGGATGACAAGGTGTCAGGCGAAACATGCACTCTCGGATCTGATCCTGTAACGATTCCAGAAATCATTATTGACCGTGTTTACACCCCTCCCGATGGTAAAATCGATTTGAATCTAACAATTGCTGCCGGAGCTGATAACTTGATAGAATTGAAGGCAACTGGAGATGTCGACGGAACGAAAGTACCAGTGTCAGGAGTCGTTTGGAATCCCCACAAAATCAAAGCAGAAGCGATGGGAGATTTTGGATCAGATCAGTATAATGACATGATTTGTGTGGAGCCTGGTCTTTTAAACAATGTGCCCAAGTTGGAAGGAGGGAAGATTTCAACTTTTACTCAGGTGATGACTAGCATTTGAGATAATCTTTGTTGTTTGGACACGAATATTTTAGCATTGTATTCCTATCCTGCACTTCCTATTATTTTTTCCCACTTCGACTTTTCCCTTTTCCCACTTGGACTGCTCAATCCCAACAAGTGAGGACTCCCTTCATTCGTGCACCTTTTGCTCGCTCCTTTTTGCGACTTTTCTTGGGCGTTTCCCGATTTGTCATTTTCGTCGATAGTAGTTCGGCATGCACTATTGTATTCATTCGCTCGTTCGTTCTTCTATTGCCTGCAACAAGAGAGATTAAGAAATAATAATAGTAGAGAATAAGGCAGAGCTTTGATACTATATCATCATTACCCATAAATGAAGAACAGTAGGTATCGGTGGTGGACAACAACTGCCCCGGAGAAATAATAATGGAATCTTCTGACCAAACAGGCAGCGGTAACAGAAGCCGGCGCCAGGACCAACAAAGTGACATCGGCAGCACGAACAAACCAACCGCTTTCTCTTACAACCTCCAGCCAGTTCTGTCGAAATCTAATCTCGTGTTCAACACATTTCGATCTCATCTAAGCGTACTGAGTGCATCGGTTTCACCCGAGAAGGACGAAGATCACTATGTGCCTCCAAATAATGATCCTTATCGTTTTGACACATCATATCGTTCGAGAGAGGATGATAGAACATGGTCCGAAAAACTATTTATCTCTCCCGAAGATGAACTTGTCGGCGAGGATGAATGGCACATGCGCATGTATGGAATCGAGGAAGCGGGATGGGAAGATAGCAAGGATTCGCCACAGCATCAGCCATATCAGCAGCCGCAACAGCAACGATTTAAGGAGTTTAATTTTGAAGATGCCACCAACATTGCTGCTTTGGATCACGATGATTTAAGCATGCACACGGATGACTGTACAAACATTACCAAGCTGAAACGGCGGAAACGTGGCAAAAAGGCCAAAGACGCATCAATGGTTGGGGCATTTGTCACCTTTCTCAAGGCTCTATTCGGAATTGGGATGCTTTCCAACCCCGCTGTATTAGGGGAGGTTGGGCTGATATTGGGGACGTTCTGTCACTTATTCATTGTTGTGGGATGTGCATTTGCGTGTTATCTATTGCTAATGTCCAGACAAATTGCCAAGCAGGAAGTAGCGCTCAAGCAACAGCGACAAGAATTCGAAAGGCGGAGGTGGGAATCGACAATACCTATGAGGACACGCATGGCGATTTTGCTTGGGCATCGACGAACGAGTGATAGTGCTAATAAAGGTGGGATAGCAATGACAGAAATGACGCCGAAGACACCTAAACGAGCAAATACGGCTGCTGCACTAGAAAACAAGAATTCTGTCACTGACGACTACCAATTAATGCCAGCACCACCACCCACTCTACCGCCAGCACCAGAAGAACCAAAGAGTGTCCGACTCATTACTTACGGGGACGTGGTCAAATACCTAGCCGGAGAAAGGGCCTCTGTATTTATCATTTTTACAGTTGTAGCAGTCCATCTTATGTTCGCAAGTGGAATGGTTCATCTTGCTGTAGAAAACTTATGCTACGTTATTGGGATGAATCGATTGGGATGGTCGGTTGTGGAGCAGGAATATATCTACGACGATGATCGTGCGAACAAGTTCAACTACTATCAATATACTTTCAACAGTAATGACGACTACAATGGTGGTAACGATGACTTTTACAATGACGACTACAACAATGCTCGGTTCTTGAACTCGGGATCAAATAGCAGAAGCGGAGATGTCGACCAAACAGAACAAATGTATTTGCAATGGAGAGGAGCTGACTTTGCAGAACGTCTGACAATGGCAACGATGCTTTTCCCTCTCATTCTTCTATTACTTCAAATTCCATCATTGCGAGAGTTGTACACAATATCTAGTATTGGCCTATTCAGCTACGCCTTTGGATGTATTGGGACAATGATGTATGTGTCGTTCGTGAAAACTTCTGGACATCCCTTTCAGGACCATCCAGAAGATATTTGGACCGCCAAGTGGAGTGGTATACCCACGTATGTTGCAACAACAGTTTACGCAATTGAGGGAATCAATTTGGCTTTGCCTACCGTGATTAGTGTCGAGGGTATACAGCGCGTTTGGAAACGCGGAAAGGAGACATCGAACTCTGAGCTGAAGGGAAGTTCTCTATTAGGAGGAAATGAAGAGAATGGTAGCAGAGGAGATATGCGGCCAGATTTGTCTGTATATATTGTTTGCGGTGCGGTATTTTTCTACGGCTTTATCACGTTGATAGTGTCCTGGTTAGGCCTGGCTGGTGGACTCGGCGGAGGTTTGGGGACGTTACACGAAGAGTCAGGATGCCGTGATGTCACTTACTGCCTAAACTCATCGGGGGCGAGGTTTGTCTACATGATCTCTTTGGCTGTGGCATTGATCTTAACTCTACCAGTCATCCTGTATCCTAGTACAGAGATGTTGGAAATATGGCTTGACGAACGAGAGGAAAAGAGAAGAAAACGAATGGAGGATGCACTCCCGACGCTTGAAGATGAAAATGATCAACCAAAAGACGAGTCCAAGCTGAAGAATCTTGTACAGGCGAGTAGACAGAAATCGATCCTCCAAGTTAGGGACGATGATGACACTCTAGGATCTCCAAAATCAAATAGCAGTGAGTTTGAATTGGTAGATGTTCAAAATATGGGTTCAAAAGAGCATTCCCTTCCACCACAGCAACAAATATCAGAAACCTTGGTTGTCAATACGCAAGCGATCGAAGTAAAGGAGCAAATGAAAGAAAACGTCAGTCCTATGGGGGCAGATGAGTCTGTTGTCTCCGCATCAAAGGGTAGATCAATATCAAATTCCAGGACAAATCCTCGAATGAGAAGAGTCAAGTACTGGAAGGTTCGTATGTTCCTAGCTGGGACTATCATTGTCATCGGTACAATCGAAGGCTCTTTTCCGCAGGTGCTCAAAGTTGCGGAGGTGATTAGAGGAGTAGGTCTCTCTATCTTAGGCTTGATCTTTCCTCCGTTACTGTACATGAGTGCTGTTGGTGGACGTTTTGGAACTCTGATGGCCACTGCAATGTCGTTGCTGGTAGGTTTGGGATTGTTCAATATTGTTTTGGTGCTGATGAGTGCCTTTGGAGGCAAGGATTATATCATGGAAGAAGGTAATTTCTATGAAATCGACTGGTCAGAGGACTGATTACTTTGTATAAATATTAAATATTAAACCCAGTTTGTTGTATCATCTACTCATTCGAATAATTTCAGCAGTATTGCATCTCTCAGGCCAAGGTATCCGATGATACGAAGAGGGTCTAGCCACGCCCGACCCAAACCGAGATAAAGGGTGCGTTCAAGCCAGCCGGTATACAGATTTTGGACACCATTACCTTCTGCTGCAATACGTTTCATCGTCAAAGGAACGCTTACCTTCTGGCGTCTCTGCTCACGATATTTGGAGGGTGCTACAAGCCGTCGCATTTGTGCAGATCCATCTCTCTCTACTTCGGAAGGCAGTGTAGGGAGTAGAATCCTTGTGCGCGCAACATCAAAAGGCTGGAGCGAAAAGTATTGTGAGCGTTTGAGCGAAGCGATAAAACGATCATACTTTGAGCGACTTACAGTAGTCAAAAATGCGCAAACACAAGCCACTGCAATTGTCTCGACTTCATAGGTACTCAAATTTTCGCCGCTGGTCAATATTGCGGCATTTAAGAAGATGCGGCTTAAAAGGTAAGGTATGTCAGTGACAATCATCGCTGGTAAGAGAGCTATGCTGTCCTTCAACCAACTACTCAGATCTGAGTTAACATTAGTTGCCCCAAACACTTGCAATCGAAGCGATAAGACGTCTGCGGGCGTCCTCAATACCAATGCAGCAACATCTGCAACAAATGCTGCAAGTAAGCTGACAACGAGCGTACTATAATATGCTGTCAATGTATTTTCATCATGTGGTATAACGGCCTGAATATATGGGATTGCCATGGTGAATGCCCTCCGAGAAACTTCTTTTGTTCCTGCATAAACGCCGGACGCTGGTACTGTTATTAGTAGCGCAGGAAAAACTCCAGAATATAGGTTTCCTTTCTTTGTTTCATGCAAAAGTGTGAGCCACGTGACTTTCAATTTGCGTAACAATTTTCTCTTTCTATTTCTATTTCGTAAGCTTCGAGCTTGTACTCTTGACTTCACTGTGCTTAGTGGGTACAGTAGGGTTGTACGGATCACTTCTGTGAGACTGCCAGCAACCACCGATGCAATGAATAGCTGATCATCGGGTATAGACTTCAAGACTTGAACAGATTTGAACTGGCTCGATATCAATGGTTGAACCGAAGACGGGAGATACCGCAAGAAAGGTGGTTGGACAACCTTCACTTTTGTAAAGTTTTCTCGATCAATCTTGATTACTGCTGTAGATACTTTGGCATCTTTTAGCTCAACCTCTATTTTGTTTTCAGCTGCTATTTGCTTGATGTCACTTGTTTGCAGTTCATTGCTTTCTACCTTTTGTGATGTTGCCACTCGTGCGTTAGGTTTTGGGCTTTGCTCCTTAAGCTGCTTTGACGTGGTATCAATGCCAGTACCTTTCAGTTGTTGCTTGCTGAGTTGTTGTGTTGTGTGATCACTAAGACCATTTGCTGACGCCGAGTCACTTTTCTGCTTCATTTTTTGCTGGGCTTCTTCTCTCACATCATTCACCGTTACCGCACCACCACCAGCATTGTTCGATCGTGTGGTAATTCCAACTTCTTGCATTTGCTGTGCAATGCGTTCATCTTCTTCCTCAATAACATTTGTGAGAGTTGATCGGTAATCTCTATCGTCGACTTCCTTCATTTGCTGAGCTATTCGTTTGTTTTCTTCGACAATCACATCTTTCAAAGATGGTGTAACTGTAGTCCCAATACTACTAAAGCTTTTATAGACTGATTGTGTTGATATTGAACTCACAAATGAAACCGCTGGAACTTGTCTTGTGTTCAGAATTGAATTCTGGATAGAATCGCTGCTCATCGCAAAAGATGGATCATGAAATGCAAAAACTGATATGGCAACGACGGAGGAGAGAATCGGAGCAATCGGCGCTACATTGTGTCTATTGTTGTGTTTGTCTGCGGCTACATGTTCACATTGAATGCATGCGTTCAACTTCGCTTCACTGTGTAACTTGATCTCATCAGATGGTTGAATATTATAATGTCTTGCAGCCAAAAGAGAAGTAGTTATGATAGGAAAAGATAAACTCAATTTTAGAGCCAAGGAAAGAAGTGCAATGATGAGACGACTTGTGTACATTTCCACAGCGTACTCTGAAGCACATCTATCAGAACAGATCAGGATCAGGATCTATGAAAAAGTAAAGGGAGGGTCGGGGAGGGGCGGGCAGCCCTGGGGAGGGGTCGGGGGTCGGGCGGTTTTAGTTGATGTTGATTGAATGAACGCCGTAGCGTGATCGTTCATGGGTGATCGGAGTCGGGTACCTACTACATATCTAAAATAATGTACCTAGAGTCCTACGTTGTTTTTGTGTAGAATTCAGGGTTGAATGCTTACAGAAAATGAAACTGAACTACAACTACACAACTACAACATAACGACCCTACAGTTCACTAAGTGAAGAAGGAGGATTTTACTGGTGATAGATATGGTTGGTGAAGCAAAGAAGCGCCCCTTCGGTTCGACGATCAGGACACTCAATGATATCTCCAACGGCGTAGGGTCATGGAACGATGCAGAGAACGATGCTTCGACCAGTAATTCCAAAATTGTCGTACAGCATATCCCCAATCTCCCCAATGATATTGAGGCAGCGGCTATTCTGCGGCGGATACATTTTGAATTCAAAGAGATCATCGAGCGACGAAAATGGAATGTTCGATCCATTACCGAAATGTGCTGCTGTGGCGACGGCAAAGATCATTCGCCTCACAAGCGTGGTTGCAGAAAGACAAAAATCATGCCCAACAATGTATTGGGCTACAATCTAACAGCCTCTTCCTACACGAAAACACACGAGATTCATTTACGATTGCGGCATCCTCGTACGCACGCTTTATTGGATTATGAAAGTATTGCTGGGACCATGTGTCATGAATTGGCGCATTGTGTGAGAGGACCGCATGTAAGTCATTCTTTGTAACATGCTGAATTATTCCTCGCATTACTATTGTTCAAAATACTCATCCAGTACCATCGCTCCCCAGGATGCCCATTTTTATAAAGCTATGAATGAGATCGAAGAGCAGTACGAGATATATTTAGCCAAGGGGGTGGTTGTGGATAAGGATGGCTTTCCATTGGGAAGTAATGATGCTCACGTATTGGGCGGCAGACGTGTGGTATCGTCTTCCAAGACAGCTGCTGCAGCAGCAGCGGAATCACGTCGGAAAAAGAATGCCAATGGACTCACCCACGGTTATGTATTAGGGGGGAAGAAACGGGCAATACCAAAAGATCCAAGAGAGGCAGCAAGGATTGCAGCTGAGCGTAGATTGTTGGACTCGAAATTTTGTCTGCCATGCAGCGAAGTTATTGAAATTTTGGCGGACTCTTCCGATGAAGAAATTGATGACGATGACAGTGATGTTCAATTGGTTGAACCTGATGCGCCGGCAGCAAAGCAGATCAGCAAGTCGAAAACAAGGCATAAGAATGGACACTCAGCGTTAGACACGAAGCCCAAAGCTGTCGATTATCCAACCACAACCACTACATCTTCCGATGACAGTGTTATTGATTTGACTGAAGATTCATTTGAGATGACTAATTCTTCGTCCTTTGACGAGTATTTGACAAGCGCAACATCAGCAGCAGATCAGAAAAAGCCGAGTACATCACTACCAAAGGCAATGTCAATACACCATAGCGAAAAGGGCTGGACTTGTCCAAGATGCACACTTCATAATACATCCATCGTGTTAGTATGTGAAGCGTGTAATCTAGAACGACAACCAAGCAAGTAACAACAGAAAAAAACTTCGAGACGATGAAATCAATTACATCAAACAAAATGAGGTCAAACAGTCGCTGCAGACGTTTGGTGGGTTCAATAGTTGAAGGCATTGAATGCTTTTAGACTAACAATTCAGTGATCATATTTACTTTTCGTCTGCAGTTCTTTGCTGGAAACTAATTTACGATATTGTTTAACTCTCAAACTCCTTGCCCCACTCACTACTGACAACGGCCGTGTCTCTAGCTTGCACATTCAATGCATCGTCTCTCCCAATGTACGTGATGTTATCTCTTGCTGCTCTTTCTCCTTCGCGCACAAGCATCATGCCTGGAATAGCACTTTCCTCAGCCGCCATTTCATCATCCTCATCCGGCTTAGAATCAAGAACCAAATTGTCCAATAGCTCATCCAAACTAATCTTTTGATCATCTTCATCTTCACCATCGTCAGCATCACCATCGTTGTCTTCCGTTGCGTTTGTTGCGACTGCGTCAGATTTGAAAACATTCACACGTGTTCTCATCTCTTTATCGGCTTCCAACTCTTGCAAGAAATCTTCTTCATCAGCCTGTTCCATTTCCACATCCTTCCTTTGTTTCTTGCCTTTCCTCTCATTTTCTTCGCCCTTCTTGATATCTAACTTTTGCAGTTTGAACATACGCTTCCTGGCTGCATCTGCCTCACCGGCTGCTACGCCACCATACAACTTGCGAACAACAACAATATCGGGCAATCTCCCTGCAGTCCTCAAATCTTCTGCCTCATCATCAACCAACTGGCAGTCTTTCATATCGTAACCCAGGCAGACATCACCACTCTTCAGCAAATATCCCAAGTGACTCCTCTCTTCAATTTGAGAATCATTCGTGCCCAAATCTGACTCGCGTGCCGCTGTAATAGTGGCAAGTTTGCTCCTTTGTTTCTTTCCTACTGCCTTTTTGGAGTGATTCCGTTCCAAGAATACAGCATCTTTGCCGAGAATAACATAACGGGTTAAGCGAGTACGTGCCGCGGTGATCACTGGTCGGAATGGATCACGCCAAAAGGCATCACTTTCGATAATACCTGTCTGTCCAGTGATAGGATCAATGACGTTGATGACATTGGAGATATTCTTTACCAGTACAAGGCGGTTAATATTGCCGATAGATCGAGCAAGCTTCTTCGGGAGGAAGAGAAGATCATCTTTACAGACGCCAGCAATTTCAACGAGGTTGGTATATTTGTAGTTTGAAACGTTTGATTTGTCATCAGTTCCTATTAGCTTCTTTGATGATTTGACCTACATCCATTATAAGAATGTGGCGTTAGATGCGTTCCACTACGAAGACATTTGACTGAGATCAATGCAAAACTTACCTTCATTGGCACTACATCTTCCAGGAATGATATGAACCTATTAGCTTTGCCCTTGTCCGGGAAGTAAAAGTCCATTCCATCCTTGAACGTTTCAATACTCAAGCATCCTCTATGTGCCCCATGCTTCAAGATTAATTGTTCCAAATACAAAAATGTACGCTTGTGATTGACACGTTGACGAACTTGTACTAGAGACTTCCAAGAACCTGTCCGGAATGCAGCTTGGCATTCAACGCACTGCTGATTTCGAACCACAAACTCAACAATAAACGACTGTTGTAAAATAGTTCCAGTCAACACCTCTCTCTGAATTGTGAGACGGACTTTCAGCCTCATACTATGTGGTTCTGTCCAGACCCACGCTGCATCAACTAATCGCACCCTATCACCTTCTCCCTTGCGCTTCTTCAATCCGCTGACATTGGAGAGACAAAGCGCCATAAGTTCACGACTTTCAAGTTCACACCCAATCCACTTTCCAGCATCTTGATGCCAACGACTGCATCCTCTACACTGGTGCAATTGCGCCTCCGTAGAGATACCTCTTGTTACATCACTTTGAGACGCGAGACAGGAGGGACATGTGTTGGATGGATTTGGCGCAATGGGTGTTGCACATACGCAGCAAAGAATGGTGGCGGCGGTCCCTCCTGTCATATTGGTCTGAAGAGGACCTGCAGAGAACTGATTCGACTGGAACATCTCCATGTTGATGTAGTAATGCGTCGTTATGGAGGTTGCTTCTGTTCTTTCTTTCAGCAAGATCAAGAAGTGAATGAATGGTTTTGGAGTTTGAGATGAATGGAAGCCGGCGAGGGTCTGGCGAGGGTGGCAGACAGCAGATGTGTATCTTTCCAAGAAGACACTGTCTCTAACCTGTCGCATCACTAACTCCATAAAAATAAATATTTTGACATTTTGACATCATCGACAATCGACAATCGACAAACGATAAGCTCCCTAACGCCTAAAGTATGAGAGGTAGGTAGTAAGAAATGGCATTCCTCTTGAACCTATCCCGCCTTTGAACTTCTTTGAACCCCGCATATCGAACTTAAAGAGGTGCTCCTGCCCGCATTAGATCCTTTATCGGGTATCCGCACAATCCATGATAGCTGCGGCAACGTCCAGGTTCGCATTAAGTTATTCTTCTTTGCTCAATAAAAGCATCACATCATCATCTACCTTCAAAAAAACAGCCGATATAACGAAGAGGATGAAAGAAACAAGTAATTTCCAGCTCCCATCGCTGGCAGATTTATGTGATGATCATATCAACTCACCTGGTCGGCTATCCGTCGTTGAACCCGGCTTATTCTTTCAGTTTGGAAAGCTCCCTTGTTTCTACGGACAAATCCAAACTGTCCGATGTTTTGAAAGCAATCCCACCGTTAGAGAAGTGCTTTCGACTCCTGGTAATCGTCAAGTGCTAGTAGTTGATGGAGGTGGGAGTAAACGAGTTGCCATCATGGGCGATCAAATTGCAAAACTTGCAGTGGACAACAACTGGGCAGGGGTGATTGTCAATGGATGCATCAGAGATTCTGCCATAATAAATGGACTAAATATTGGAGTTAGAGCGTTAGGTACTCATCCAGTGAAGAGTTTGAAGACCTATCCTGGAGAAAAGAACGCACATTGCAATTTTGGTGGCGTTGAGTTCGTGGCTGGGCATTTTGTTTATGTTGACGAGGATGGGATACTTGTGAGTGAAAAGCCTCTTCATTGAAACGGAAATAATTCGAACAGATTAACTGGTCTGATTTGATTGTGTAGATAAAGTGCTTGGGTATCTTCTGTGTATGTACATTGAAAAGCACAAGGGAGTAATTGTATAGAAACAAATTATGTAACGTTAAAATCTTGGATTAGTGACCTTGATCTCCGAGCATTTCGATATGAGTACCAGTTGAATTCATCATGATGATATCTAAATTTTGGTACTCCTCCAGGCACTGCTTTAACTGCTGCTCTGTGAAGCCTTTCCGCAGAACCATCGCTTCAACCAACTTGAGCTCAATCCGTTGAGACCTAGAAGAAGTTGAAAAATCTCTGATGATATTAAAGATACGAGACGTCACATCTTCTCCTCCCCATTTACGTTTTGCAGAGTTCTGATCTCCAAGACCACCATTGTCTTGCTCCATCAGGCTTGATTTACTCATGTGGGTTAGTCGAATAGCTTCGTCAACATCTTCACGAGCGACGTAATCAGAGAACCGAAGACGAGCAAGCCCCTGACTCAAACGTAAGATAGACAACAACTGACGCGGTGTCATCACGGTTTGATCTCCATTCTTTTGCTTTCGTCCCTCTGGAGTTCCTTGTGAGCGCAAACTCACGTACGCTTCAACAATATATGGTGCCACATCCTCTGGTACCACTGGCTGATGCTTCCTCGCTCGAGAAATGTATTCTCGCAAGACATTAGATGAAATCTCTGGCTGGCCATTTTCATCATCTTGCTCGCTCTGTCCAAAGTCTTCTGCATCATCAATGTCATCTTCGTCCATCGGGACAGTATCAACGGTGTCCGACTTTTTCGCACTCTCAGTGCCCTCGTTTTGATGGACATACGTCACGTGACGAGCAAGAGCCATATCACGATCAACATCAGCGACGTCCAAGATCAAAAACATTAAATCAAAACGACTCAAGAGAGAATTTGGGAGGTTGACATTCTCTGATAGTGATTTCCTTCGATTGTATCTCCCGTAAAGGGGATTCGCTGCAGCAAGGACAGCTGCACGTGCATTTAAAGTTGCAACAATTCCAGCTTTCGCAACGCTCACAGTTTGCTGTTCCATCACCTCATGGATAGCCGTTCGATCGGCTTCGTCCATCTTGTCGAACTCATCAATTGCACAGATGCCTCTGTCTGCAAGGACCAGCGCTCCTCCTTCCAACGCCAGTTCTCCAGTTGTAACATCTTTCGTAATTGCTGCGGTAAGACCCACGCCGGATGAACCTTTACCAGTGGTGTACACACCTCTTGGTGTGATAGATGCCACGTGCTTCAATAACTGGGACTTGGCAACTCCAGGATCACCCATGAGGCAAATGTTAATATCTCCACGAATACGCATGCCGTCTGGGAGCTTGCGGGTACAGCCGCCGACCAACTGAAGAAGCAGTGCTCGTTTGATATCCTCGTGACCAAAGATCTCGGGAGCAATTGCAGAAGAAAGTGTCCCCACTGGGTCATCTCCCGTTGCTATCTCTCGAATTTGCTCTTCCAACTTGGCCCTCTCCTCTTCTGCTAAACTTTCACTAATAGAATCGTCGTATGATTTTTTGTGAACAATTATGTTTTGAGCCTCGACGAAAGTAGTAGTCACCAAACCAGCCTTCATGGCACGGTAACCACCCTCAGCAACACGTTGAGGCAAAAACACTCCATCAATCGTTACTTCATTACCAGGAGAAGCAAGACGTGTCAACTCTCCACGGCAATGCACAGTCAAGCTCCTTGGAACGTGGCCCATGGGTACCTGATTGGGGAGTTCTTGCAACTTTAACTCTTGAAACTTGATAAACTTACTTCCTCTTGTTTGCAGGTGCAGTGTATCCCCATGCTTGGTTTGTTTCTGACAATCTGTACTGGGACACAATCGCTGTGGGAGGAATTCACGTTTATTGTGCACCACTTGGTAGATCTCACATCCGCATGCATCACAAGTATACGTGGCCACCGTGCATGCAGGTTTGACATCGGAGGCACGAACAATCATCCCACTTACAGTCACCAAATGTCCCATGGCACGCGATCGGATCTGACGAAGAGACACGGCTGGAATTGCTGACGATCCAGAAGAAACGTAGTGAGACGAACCATTGTCTCTGAACTGCACATCAAAAGGTGGGAACACTCCAGGTCTCCTCAGTGGCAACACTCTCAATTCATACCGTCTCATCAATAGTGCAGGCAATTCTTCCGTTGCAGTGCTACCAGGTCCATTACCAGCTCCCAAGACGGCAGCATCATTCTCCAACCCTCCTCCACCCAATGGGCCATTGACATCATCGCCAAGGTTATTGGCACTATTTTGTACCTCTGCTTGTCTAGCTTCCTGTTGAGCTTGACGCTGTTCCATAAGCACATCAATACTATCTCGTGCTGACGATGAACCACCAAGGCGCCCCCCTCCTCCAGTAACCTGAATTTTACTCAATACTGAATCAATGACCTTACAAAACAACTCGTGATACCTCGTGGCATTCATCGTTGCACGTCGAGCCAAGTCCAAGCCACGTACGGCATCCCAAACTACTAATTCCGAGAGTGGCACTTCCACTATATAAGTCTTTTGGTGTGAATTGTTGATTGGTTCACGATTTTTGATACGTTGTAAATGGGGTGGGTAGCATGTTGTGCGGCGAACTAATTGTTTGCCCTCCGCGGTAGGTTCTAGCATTAAATCTTCGTCATCTACATCGTCTATTTCATCAGTGGCGTTGTTCACGGTAGTGAGGATTGTGTGCTCCTTGAGAAATTCAGCGAACATGGCTGCGATTAAGGTGCCAGAGCAACAACAACAGAGAGGGCAGATATTGCGATCATGTTAGCAGCAAGAAAAAAAATGACATGACACGTGCACAATACACATATATTATTGAACAGACGTATGCAGCGAAATTGCAGCAGCATTTCTGCTCCAATAAGCAGCAATAATACAATCACTACGCTAACACACCTTCATCTTCATCGTAGCTTGGGTACTGCGCCCCGGCAACGTCGTTTGCGGTGGCGTCCATGTTGACAGTGTTTGCGACGGTTTTGTGTATCGTAGGTTTTCTGTTTTTTTTTTTTGAATTTTGGAATTGGTATGTAGGCACACGCGACCTACGTAGAGGAATTTGATACATAAGTAGAAGCAGTACCTCTCATATGGGCAAAATAGATGGCGCAGAATAAGTTCGACTTGCTTTGGTTTACTTTTAGTTACTTCAGTTGGGAGGACTATAACTTTGATTCAGCCCTAATCTTCTGATTGTTTTCATCGATGTCCACATTTGTGTGATTGCCTTCATGGGAGGTAACATCTTCCGCCTGTTTCTTTGAAGAACTTGTCTTGATCTTCTTGAAGAAAAAGTCCCTGACTTCAACGACAACTCGTCGATTTGACATCCAGTTCCGCATCTGTGCGTATCTTGGCCTGAGATATATGAGAAAGTTGAAGAAGCCTTGCAGAGGAAAGAATACAGCATTTACAATGCTCAGGGCTACGACTGCATCATCAGCATTTGGGCGAGTAAAGACGATATCTGCAGTGTCAATAGCAGCCTTTATTGGAGCCCAAATCCAAGGGATCGAGTATGACACACAATAGAAAAGAGCCTGCATGGCTACGTCATGGGAATTGCCGCCGGATGGCGAATGTGAGTAGAGCCTTGACTTCTTCTCTACTGCATGCACCTTACAAAATATCGTCGTCATTGCAATGATTAGCCAGAGAAATGTAACACATACAAATACGTACAAGAACCACCACTGGTACAGTATTGCATTATGTCCTCGATCGCAGCTCAAGCTCTTACTACAATAAGCGGGATACTCGGCAATCCTAAATACCAGAGATGATGGCGGAATTAGAAAAGCACAAACACAACAACTTCTTGATGATGCATCCATCACTTACCAACAAACACTGCCGCGTGATGTAGGATTGTAAAGTTCGAGGACTAGGCCAGCAATGCTTGTACCCAAGCCAACAGTGCACGGAACGAGATGAAAGAAAATCTCACATTTCTTGATCTGACTTTCTCTCTTTTTCTTTACAATGGTTAGAAAATAGTACAAAAGAAGAGTCGCTTGATAAAATGTCGCAGTGCAAAGACCGAGTTGGAGAAAAAATCCCTGAGCGCTACATGTTCGGGCTGTCCCAGCTGCTCCCCAGTGAAGCCAGGAATTGGTTGGCATCGGCCATGTCGAGAGAAACATCATTGCCGACGAAAAAATATCTGAAATGCTCAACCCGACCATTATTCGACCAAAGACTGATGAGCGTCTCTTTCTCGAAGAAAGGATGTACGTTGCCAACAATAGAGAACACAACAAAGATATCATCCCTGTAAACTTTGGAATGATAGCCAGCACTTTTGATTTATATTTCTCGATAAATTTGTTGTGAAAGAATTCTGTGTCCTCTTTACTACCGCAAAATCCTCTTATACACTCAAGAAACGAAGCTCTCTCGACATTAGATTGATCGTACTTGATGAAATCTCCAAGCTTGATCCAAAAAGCGTTGTCCCTGTAAGGGTCTGTCTCAATTTGTCGCGTTCCTAATCTCCCAGCGCTTACAGTTTCGCCATCCTTAGCCTCCACTTTACCAGATGCAAGTTCATGTGATGCGTGATAAGCTAAGTAGCCAAGGTCGAGGTTATCAAAGAGAGCAAATTGTGGCGCACAGCCAGCGATTGACGCTCTTAGCAGCTCAGGTGGAAAGCCCAGTCCTGATACCTTCATTATACCACAAAGTTCATTATCAAGTAAGGCAGCAGCTGCAGCGGCAGCCCCTGACGTTGACGGTACCATTATGAGACTCAAGTCAGGATAGGTTCCATTCTTCTTCAGTTGAGCTATCTCCAGTGTCAAATTCTTGTATCCTTCAGCATTGTCTTCGCGGGAATAGTAAACTTCACCTGCTACTAATCTGATTTTGGAGTACTTAACGTCATTTCTGAGAAGTTGTTTCAAAGATTTAATCCAACCAACTTGATTGGTCGATCTCCGAGACGATCCCATTATGACAAAGTCACCACCGCCATCGCCTAATATTGAAAGTGCCATTTCAGCCATAACCTTTCCAGTCTCAGCAAAGTCCACTGGAGCTACGTGGAAACTTTCTCCTGCATCTTTACCAACTACTAAGGGGGAATCATAAGTTACTACGAGCGAGCCACTGTCGTTCGCTGCTTTTGTATAATTTTCGATGGCTCTACCCGCATTGTTTGACAACAAGATTATCTGGGCGTTCAAGTTAGTAGCATTTTGAACATGTCTTATTTGATCCCTGCCACTGGTCGCACGTTCAGGGACCATCGATTGAAGTGTCCAAGCAGATTTATCATGATGTAGTTCCTCGTGCGCTATTCTTGCTCCTACCTCCATTAGCTGGAAATTGTCCTGACGATACTTGGGAATCCAAACAACATCAATGCGATTGGCAAATGATGTTGTTGCTGCAACGATAACAACAAGAATGCTGTATAATACCATTTTATGAACTCTTCTGCGAGTTCTTATCGCGAATACCAAATATCTTCAGAGCGGGTCAGTATGGGAAGCAGCAAATAATTGTGAATCTTTGTCAAGCCAAACGCTTATGTTTTTGATAATTATTGAGGACAAGTCCCCACTGCGACGTTGCTTGGTTCTTATGCCCTTGGCGTCGGTGCTAACACTCTAACCTACTCACTCTGCATCCTCAACGATACATAAGGATCGATAAACAGTGTACATTATCTCTCTCTCTCTCTAGAAATCTCTCTATCTCTAGAGAGAGAGAGAGAGATATCGTCGGAGCTAAGAAATGGGAAGAGCCTTCTAGCCACCTGTGGGCGATGCCCGCGTGGGGCCCACAACTTACTGTGAAAAATCAGGTACAAATGAGCTCAAAAACCCGTAAAATGACGAAATATACCCCTGAAATGACCAAAGTTCTACCAAAATCTCCTGTCAAACCTCTCCACAAAACAGTCTTTCCTGTGGGTGAGACCACGCGCCCGCTAATCCCCTTGGCCCAGTCAGATCAAGATATTCTAGTATATATACCGTATTTTGCCTATTACTATTTGAATTTGCTTACATATATCTCTTCGACAGGTTCTTACGCAGAGATGTCATGTTGTTTTTTGTTTTTTCTGACTCCTTTCGACCACGACCACGGCTCACGGCTCACGGCTCAGGCGAGCTGAGAGCTGAGCACTTGCTTGTCCATACACAGTCAGCAAATCAGCATAGAATACTCGTAAGGAATTCAATGCTGTTGCCTTCAATCCGCATAAACGCCAATAGCCGCACAGTAAGTGAAGCATAGTGTAAACGCAGAAAAGAAGGCACATAGAACAATTACATAGAAATGCCTCCAGAAGCCACTCACGCGGCTGAGAATTCGCCATCATCCAAGGATGAACAGAATATGGGAGCAGAGACGTCGGCAGAAGACATTCCTTTGGAAAACAGCGTAAAGGACGACAGCAACGCGTATGGCGAAGAAGTAGAGTACGCAAACATTGATCCAGAAGCACTTTCCTTCGAGGACCAAGCATCTTGCTTGTCCTCGTGGTTCCTCTTCTATCTCACGCCTCTCCTCAAACTAGGTGCTACCAAAATTCTCGATTCCAAAGACGTGGGTCCACCCTCCAAGTGCGATCGAGCCAAATCATGCTATGATTCAGTTCATGCACTCTGGGTCGAGGAAGTAGAGCGAACACGTCAAGTCAATGCGACAAAGCGTACCAAGCATGCAGAAGCTCTTGCCAAATGCGGAGACGATGCGAAGAAAATTGCCAAGTTAGGTTCCTTCACACCTGCACCACCCAATCTTGCCGTGGTTCTTTTGCATGCTTTTGGGAAATGGAAGATTGTTTGGGCCATTTCATTATATGTCTTATCATCACTTTTGCAGTTTTTGCCAGTGTTGATATTGAACGATTTAGTCACGTACTTTGAAATGGGCTCACCAATTGACTACCGAGCGTTGTTATTCCATCCCTGGGGCGATGTAGTCGGACTGCTTGTCTTTCCTTTAATGGTGGCATTATTGCAAACGCGTAGTCAGGTCATCTTCAACCATTGTGCAATCTTCATTCGGACTTCCGTGAGCAACCTTCTCTTCTCCAAGGCGCTCACCATTAGTGCTGCTGGTAGAGCACAGACAAGTACGGGACAGGTGGTCAATATGATGAGTAACGATACCACGCAGCTACAACGGTTTTTGCAGTTTGTGGGATTTACGCTTGTGGCGCCTATCCAGATTATTATTGCGTTGGTGCTCATTTATCGGCAGGTGGGGAATGCCACGTGGGTGGGTGTTGGATTCATGTTTTGCCTGATACCCATCAATGGAGTTGTGTTTTCGAATGTGAGCAAACAACGCCGCAAGGTTCTCAAATATTCCGATGCTCGTGTGAAAATGGTGAATGAAGTACTTGCTGGGATTCGCATCATCAAATTTTATGCATGGGAGAAGCCATTTGGGAAAGAGTTGAATCGTCTTCGAGACAAGGAATTGAAGGCATTAACGAAATTGGCGTACACCAGTGCTATTGGGTTTTCGTTGATCATGTTGAGTGCTCCAATTATCAATCCCATTTTGGTTTTCCTGGTTTACATCAATACGGGGAGTGCAACTCTGGATGCAGCAACAGCGTTCACCACAATTGCTCTATTCAACATTATGCGATTTCCTTTCGCTTTCTTGCCGATGGGATTTCTTCAATACGTGCAATCTAAGATTGCGCTGAAACGTCTATCACGCTACCTAGAGTTGTCAGAGTTGACTGAATATGTTATGCCGACTTCTCCACCTGCGTTGGGATCTGATAGTGATGATGGTGCCGCCCTTGTTATTGATGATGATGACGACAAAAAATCGGACCCTGCCATTGTTCTTGATGGAGGCAGCTTCAGCTGGGTCGACCCTGATGCTACACCAGTTGTGCCCAAGCCTCAAAAGCCGAAGCGTATGTCTCGCAAAGAACGTCGCGCATCAATAAAGGCAGAGTTAGAGAAGCAAAAGCAGCATGAGGGCGAATCTAAGTCGGGTGGTATGAATAGCCATCCATCAAATGCTTCGTTGAACCGTGCCGAATCTCTGGCAAGTCTTGGAGTATCAATCCGAACTGCCGAATCCGAAGAAGAAAACACGAGGGAAGCACGAATTGCATTGAGAAACATTGCGTGCTCGATTGAAAGAGGATCTTTAGTAGCTGTTGTTGGAAGTGTTGGCAGTGGTAAAAGTTCATTTCTTTCCGCTGTTCTTGGTGAGATGGAGTCTATTAATGGGGCGAAGGTTTACATGCCACTCAAAGATGGAGAAGAACATAATGAAGGTCGTATGAGTTACTGTTCTCAGTCACCATGGGTTGTCAACGACACGCTAAGAGGAAATATTCTCTTTGGTCGGCCTTACTTGAAGGAACGATATGATGATGTCGTCGAAGCGTGTGCACTGTTGGATGATCTAGCAGTGTTACCAGCGGGTGATAAGACCGAGATCGGGGAGCGTGGAATCAATCTGAGTGGTGGGCAAAAGGCCCGTATTGCGCTTGCCCGAGCTATGTACAGTGAAGAGACACAATTGATGCTACTCGATGACCCATTGTCTGCTGTCGATGCCCATGTAGGGGAGCATCTCTTCAAAAACGCCATCACCGGTAAAATTTCAAGCGGTACAACTCGTGTGCTCGTGACTCACCATGTACACTTTCTACCTCGATGTGACAAGGTTATCATGCTTGAAAAGGGTGAAGTGAAACACACTGGATCGTATCAGGAGCTAGTTGCTCGAGGTGTAGATTTTGCCGGCGCAGTTGAGGTCTCCAAAAAGGAGCGGGATGGCGAAGTCGGTGATGAGGATAAGGAAAAGCAAGATGATTCTGGGGAAGCTGACAAATCTGAGAAAAGCATAGATGCAACTAAGGCTGAGGGAGAAAAACTGAAGACGGCCGGGGAGAAACTTGTGAAGGACGAGGAGCAAATGGAAGGAGCTGTTGAAGGCTCAATGTATACTCACTATGCCAAGGCGGGCGGAGTCTTTGCTTTCATCTCGGTCTTTATCATTCAAGCAGTGGGAAGAGGATCGGAGATTATGGCCGCCTTTTGGCTGTCAATTTGGGCCGACGCCACTTCTGAGTCAATGATGACAAACAAGCCGATGAGCTCCGAAGAAACCAATTGGTATTTGAATATATATGCTGCATTTGGACTCGGTGGCGTGTTATGCTTGACATGTCGAGCTATAGCCATGGCAATCCATCGTTTACGTGCCAGTAAAAGGCTGCATGATTCTTTAACGGAGAGCATCTTACGTGCACCTGTGGCATTTTTCGATGTTACTCCCATTGGTCGTGTGCTAAACCGCTTTGCAGCAGACATGGACAAAATTGATCTTGAGTTAACCAATAGTTTGGGACAAGCCGTTAGCACTATGTTTTCTGTTCTTGGAGCAGTGGGCGCCATCATTGTTGCGACTAGAGGCACTCTGCTAATTGCGCTTTTACCGATCGGATACATCAATTACGTGTAAGTGTTTGCTCTGCTTTTTTGACAGTGATGGTAGATTTCTTTGTTTCTTATGTATTCATTTGTCTTCATTTTCACGCACAGAATTCAAAAATGGTTTCGTAAATCATCAACCGAGCTCCAGCGGGCAGCCTCAGTTGCTGCTTCACCCATCTTCTCAGATTTCTCTCAAATGCTTTCAGGCACTTCCACAATTCGAGCATTTGGCAAGCAGAACAAGTTTTTCGACCATTGTCAGCTCTCATTTGACAAGTTCAATGCCTTGTTTTCGGCTATCCAACATAGCAATTTCTGGCTTGGTTTGAGGCTCGATGCGTTAGGAGGATCAGTGGGTGCTATCATTGGCGCAATTGCACTTGGCACCAAGGATTCTGCTTTCATCCCTGCGGGCTGGGTCGGACTAGCTCTAAGTTACTCTATCGAAGTGACTGGATACTTGAAGCACGGTGTGCGTATGATAGCCCAGGTCGAGGCAGAGATGAATTCTGTCGAGAGAGTTTTGTATTACTCCAGTAGTATTGAAACTGAAGCAGCTTTAGAGACAAAAGACGATCCCAAGCCTTCTGAGTGGCCGACCAAAGGTGAAATAACGTTCCAGAACATGAGTATGCGGTATCGCGATGGCCCACTCGTTCTGAAAGACATATCTGTCTCTTTTAAGGGAGGGGAGAAAATTGGTGTTGTTGGAAGAACAGGAAGCGGAAAATCATCGCTTATGGCAGCTCTCTTTCGTATTACTGAGATGGAGCCTGATGGTGGCAAGATTTTGATCGACGGAAGAGATATATCTGGAATTGGACTCAGTGTATTGCGTCTGAATTTGTCAATCATACCGCAAGATCCAGTCATGTTTTCCAATACAGTGCGTTATAACCTTGATCCCTTTGGTGAAAAGTCTGAGTATGAATTGTGGGAGGCCCTGAAGAAGGTTCAACTGGCCGAGGCCATTGCAGTGCTCCCTGACGGATTGGACGAGCAAGTGGCAGAAGGTGGAGAGAACTTCTCGCAAGGTCAAAGGCAGTTGCTTTGTATAGCAAGATCATTGCTCAGGAAACCGAAGATTTTGGTCATGGACGAAGCAACTGCATCCATCGACAACACTACGGATGCAGCAATTCAGCAAATGATTAGGGAAAACTTTGCTTCGGCGACTATTCTCACCATTGCACATCGGTTAAACACTATTATGGACAGTGATCGAGTTTTAGTCCTCGATGACGGACGAGTGGCGGAGTTTGATTCGCCCTCTGCGTTGATAAGCCAGGGTGGCATCTTCGCGTCCATGGTCGAGAAAAGTAAAAAGGCACATGATGCCTAAATATAAAGAATTTTGAACAGCAATCATGTCATCCCTATAGTATTTATGACGACTCCAACGTCATCGTGTATTGAGTAATAGCAAATATTGATACAATTCCTCCGATCAGGGAGAAGAACTTCTTCCACTTGTGTTCAGGGTCTTCCCATTCTTCCGGAATAACTTCCGTGGCTCCAACATACACGAACGTCCCTGCCACGACAGCCAGCATTGTAGCGTCCACAACAGGCGTAGCAAAACTGTTCACGGCCATACCGATCGCCACTCCCACAGGTCCCATGCAGCTGAATATAGAAAGATATTTGACAATTTCAGGCTTGGGCATCCCACTCTTGAGAAAGGCCACCAGTAGCGCTATTGATTCTGCTGGTTGATGAAGTGCAATCGACAATGACAAAAGCGCGCTATCTCCAAACGTATTAGCCAAACCAAGCGCAGTCATCTCCAAGATTGAGTGAACGGCCAATGCACCGAGAAGAATCACAGCACCACGACCCCCAGAAGACTCCTGCTTTTCAAGAGTTTTTCCATTTTCTGTTCCATGTGAGTGAACATGCCCCCCCGCTTCCATATTATGCATGATTTCATGTGCATCAAAAGCCACCTTCTCCACGAAAAAAATAAGAAGATATCCTGCCAGCACAATCATGTAGGGAAGCGCCTCGTTCACTTCTCCACCAGCATGTTGAAAGCCATGGATGCACTCAGGGATCAAGTGCCCAAATGCAAGACTTAGGAAGACACCCCCACTGAATGCGTTAGCTAGTGATAATGCCAATTTGTTATCCGTAATCTGCTTGGATCGGAGTGGTACAAGCCAGCAGACTACATTGATAGTGGTCAGCATAGCCTGAAAAATAACCTTCCATGCATTTAAAGGAATGCCATATGGAGTAATTGCTGCTACAGCCGCTGCAGCAGTCTCGGCCACCCCTTGTGTCGCGGGACTATGATGGTGACTGTGCCCACCACGGACGCTCAATAAAGTCCGAGGACAGTTGAATGCAAGCAATGACTCATGAGACATACACTCATGGCACTCAGAGCAACAATCCACAGGACGTGACGGAATGCGCTTCGACAATCTCGAAAACCGAGGGACGAAATGTTTATGAGTTTGAGAGGCTCTAGCAGGCATTGCATCACCACCCACGCAAGACTCTGCATCTTGTCCACCACCATTCAGTGAATAGAAGCCAGGCTTGCCTGTAGTTCTTTCTCCAAATATTCCATCAGTATGACTTCTGTGATTGTTGTAAAACTCTTTAAAATTCTCCCGTTGGTGCCAAAGAGTTGCAGCGTTGGCCTTTGCAAGGAGGAGGACCGCTGCTAGTCCCCACCGGTTAGAGTGCATCTTTCTTGGACGATATCCGGGGCTGATGATGTGTTGTGAGGAGGAGGCTTTCATGATCTGCGGAGGACAGGGGTGATGGAATTGTCGCGGCATGATGAAGGCACACGTCGAATAGGCCTCACGAAAATTACAAAATGTAAGGGGCCAAAATACAAAAAAATACATTCGTGACCTGTCGTGACTTCATATTAATTCCTACAGTTTAGAGTCACGTGTCGCAACGTTGTCACTGACAATCAGTGTTTTTTTGTACCTCCTTTGAGGCCGATCCTTACCGTCAACGCAGACGCGGACGCAGATAGCCATGTTGGCAAAATCTACGTAGGAACTCCCCGAAACGGGATCGCCCCCTTAACTAGACCACGTTTTTTCCAAAATCCCGACGTACTTGATGTGATTTCCTTCTGATTTCCTTCGTATTTTGCAAGAAAATTCCTTCAAAAATGTAATTTTCCTGAGACCTAACGTCGAAGTGATAATTACTTAGTATGGTACTTAGTGCGTGCTGCGAGTTTGAACTTGATGATTGATGGTCTATTCGATGGTACAGCAAAACGGAAGGAAGTCCTTTGTCATGAACCGGGCATAGGTAGGTATGTACTTTTACGGCAGCCGGTGCTGGGAAGAGGGGCACACACGTGAAAACAGTAGACGTTTGATCATGGTACGCTCGGACTCTTCATGACAAACCATGGTGAGAGTACTTACGCGACTTTTAACTGAGTTGATTGTCGAATTCATTGATCGAACTATGGTCCTCGCACTTCGCAAGATATGGATTAATAAACCAAGGCATCAAAATGATACACACAGATTTAGTCTAGAGTAGTCAAAAGCTCAGTAATTTCCTTTGCCAGCAGGAAGAGCATCAAATGCTTGTGCATGACATATTATAAGGATTATTAGTTCCATGTTAGGATTATTATTTCTTTAGAGCAAGTCACTGAAAGGAAGAGGCTGGATGGTGGTGACAGTTCCATCTCCTCCAGGAGCGGCAAGGAAGTATCCATCCCTAGGCTTGTTAGGGTGACGCTTGAGGTCAACCTTCTCACCTCCCTCACGAGCAGCCTTCTTGGCAGCTTCGTTGGCCTTGACACGGGAGATGATCTCCTTTTGGCACTTGGAGGGGCGGATGTGCTCAATACGAACATGGATACGCTTCTCGAGGATACGTCCGTTCACGTACTTGTTCACACGAACACCGACGGAAGACTTGGTCACGTTGAAAACGATACCGGTACGTCCGTGGTAGTGCTTGTGGGGCATACCCTTGTGGATGGAAGGGTTGGCGAAGATATCAACGTAGTCACCGACCTTAACGGGGAGCATGTACTGGGAAAGGTGGGGCATGCCATGTTGCCTGAACTTCTTGGCAAACATGTGGCGCGTGCGCGCACGGGTTCCGAATGAATGAGGCATGTTGGTGTAGTGTGGAGGTGGTGATAATTAAACCCTGAGAGAGATAGAGAGGTTGGGATAAAATAATCAAGTTAGACACAAGATATGTTCAAAATTTGAAAGAGATTCAACGTCAAAGCATAATACGGCATCCGTCAAGTGACTTCACAATGCCGACGGTGCCGAAAGCGTCATTATCAGGATCTTTACTGTCATTGGAGAGCAGAGAACGGCCGCCATGGTCAACATACCTTTTGGTAAAAATATGCGGGTGGTGATGGAGAGAGAGAGGCAGAGGGCAGAGGAGGGAGAGCATTTTTTTAGTAAGAGGTAAATCGCTTAGCAATCGCCTCTCTAGCTCCCCTTTCCTCTTCCCCCTGTTTCCCGTTTCCCACTTCTTGAACTCCGCGCTCTTTCCTCTTCTCTTCTCCCCACTTCTTCTCCACCTCTTCTCCTCTCTTCGAAGTTAGGATGGAGTATGTTGGAAGATGGCATTTTTTTGCATAAAATCGGAGTAGCCTGTGTTGTTGTAGCCTGTGCTGTAGCATCGAAGATAATACACAACGAGTGATCATGGGCTGCCCAGATGCATCATCAACTGAAGCTGTGGCTGAAGGGACAGCCGGCATTCAAAGGAGATTTTATCCGATAGGCACGCCAGGAAAGCCATGGTCAGATGACGAGCGCAAGCAGTGGAAAGATTCACGCAAGTTTCATCGCTCCTACAAGGAAGAAGTGTTGGACAAACTTGACCAAATCAAACTCGACAACAACGATGCGATGGAAGTAGTTCAATATGGAGCTCTATCGCATGACTCGGAGCGATATCCTTTATTTGCTGTCAAAAGCAAACAATGGGAAGAAGACAAACTGACTCTACTCGTTACTGGCGGTGTGCATGGCTACGAAACATCTGGTGTACAGGGTGCCCTTCTATTTTTGCAAACCAAGGCGGCAAAATACACAGAACGAGTAAACATTGTTGTGGCACCGTGTGTCAGCCCATGGGCATATGAGCATATCGAACGATGGAATGCGGACTTGAAGGACCCCAATCGATCGTTTAAGAAAGGAAGTGAAACTGAAGAATCGGCAGCACTCATTTCTTTTCTTGAGAGTTTGAATGTGAAGGAATGGGCTTGTCATTTGGACCTACACGAGACAACAGACAGCGATAAAACCGAGTTTCGACCGGCCAAGGCTGCAGAGGCTGGATCAATGTATAAGGACGGCATTATTCCAGATGGTTTTTATTTGGTTGGTGATTCTGAAGATCCACAATTAGATTTTCTACAAGCCATTATCGATGGTGTTGAGAAAGTGACTCACATAGCGCCAGAAAAAGTAATTTGCGATGAAACGGTTGCGAAAAAAGGAATTATTTTCTTCCCTACAAAGTCGCTTGGTTTATGTGGAAGTTTGTCACTAGGTTTGTGTCGTGGAATCACAGGAGGGAGGTATGCAACAACGACGGAAGTATACCCTGACAGTCCAAAAGCTACTGGTGAAATTTGTAATGAAGCTCAGGTAGCAGCCATAGTAGCTGCACTTGACTTTATACTTGCTCCGCCAACTGGCATACCAAGATTTTATCCGATAGGCACGCCAGGAAAGCCATGGTCAGATGACGAGCGCAAGCAGTGGAAAGATTCACGCAAGTTTCATCGCTCCTACAAGGAAGAAGTGTTGGACAAACTTGACCAAATCAAACTCGACAACAACGATGCGATGGAAGTAGTTCAATATGGAGCTCTATCGCATGACTCGGAGCGATATCCTTTATTTGCTGTCAAAAGCAAACAATGGGAAGAAGACAAACTGACTCTACTCGTTACTGGCGGTGTGCATGGCTACGAAACATCTGGTGTACAGGGTGCCCTTCTATTTTTGCAAACCAAGGCGGCAAAATACACAGAACGAGTAAACATTGTTGTGGCACCGTGTGTCAGCCCATGGGCATATGAGCATATCGAACGATGGAATGCGGACTTGAAGGACCCCAATCGATCGTTTAAGAAAGGAAGTGAAACTGAAGAATCGGCAGCACTCATTTCTTTTCTTGAGAGTTTGAATGTGAAGGAATGGGCTTGTCATTTGGACCTACACGAGACAACTGACACAGACGAGTTGGAATTCATGCCAGCCAAGCACGCAGAGGCTGGACTCGCGTATTCTGGAGAAGTCATCCCAGATGGTTTTTATTTGGTTGGTGATTCTGAAAATCCTGATTTGGATTTCCACCAAGCCATTATCGATGGTGTTGAGAAAGTGACTCATATTGTGACTGATGAAACTATTATTGATGAACCGGCGGTCAGCGATGGCATAATTCTCGTGCCTGTGATCTCGTTAGGACTATGCGCCAGCATCACTGGAGGGAAGTGCCCTGCCACAACGACGGAAGTATATCCAGATAGCCCAAGAGCAACAGATGCGATCTGTAACGATGCACAAGTTGCAGCGATTGTTTCTGGCATCGATTATGTGCTGGAACATGAAAATAATAGTAGATAAGGCACGCTATGTAGAAAAATAATAAGTTTAATTATTCATTGAGCTTAGTATTCCATACTGAGCTGAGTAGAAGTCATCTGGCCCAAACAAGCACTGTTCTCATGACCGTCTTCATCGTCATTATCATTTTCTTGGGTGAATGTTCCTTCCTCAAACGTGACACGATCTGTTACCTGAGAAAAGCGCTCCTCCAAAGTATTTTCCTCCAGCGAGAAGCTGTCATTTTGAGTAGCGCCAATGTATTCCTCCTTGGAGGTATTGAACTGAGAGAAGCGTTCTTCAACCATTTCTTTACCATCCTGCTCTGATTCACCTTGAGAAGCTTCAGCAACAAGAGCATCATCATTCATTGCCTGCGAGAAGCGTGCAACATCCTGCGACTCTACAAGGGTGAGAGTTTCTTGGGTATTGTCAACTGCTGAATCATTGACGCTGCGATCTTCAGCTTCCTTTTCATCGGACATGATTCCGTCTTCATTTGCGGCATCTTTTTCCAGACCCTTTTTGGATAGCTCAACTTCCTCTTCAAACTCCGCTTCAGCTTCAACTTCTTCTTCCTCATCATTAGTGGCAGGCACAGTTTGTTCTACACCTTCTTCATTAGTGGTAGACACGACATGCTCTTCTAATTCTCTTTCCTCCATTGGGAGTTCTTTATCTTCCAGCTCCGCCTCTGCAGCAGGAGTGGACACCTCAGTTGGTTCAGTATTTTCATTGCCATCATTCACCACACTTTTCTTGTAAGGATTTGATGCCGGCACCGGTGCAGCTGCGGGAACAGCTGGCGATGCAGCTTCTTCTTCCTCCTCCATCTCGTCTGTATCCGCTCGAACACCCATCCTTGGTGCAGTGGTCGGTCCATCATCATATTGAACTTCCTCCTGATTATCATCATCATCATTATTTGCTCCTCCCATCAATGCATTGACACCCGCCCCTCCAACATTAATACCATACTCCAACTCACTCAACAATCGTTCCACCTTATCACCATCTCCATTATAAACCTTGATCAAATACTCCTTACGTACATCATCTCTCATCACTTGTAAAAAGTCCTTCACCTCCTTCTTACTCCCCAACGCTTCAATTTTCAAAAAGACATCTGCCGGTGCCAATGAGGGAAATAGCGACCGTGCAAAATCCGTGTAGGCGGATAGGAGAGATGACGAGTACCGAGCTGCCATGTTGATTTGTGATATTTGTTGACGCTTCTTGTACAACTCTTGCTGCCTCTTGTCCATCTTGTTGTTGTTGTTGTTCAAAACAACCTTGGGATCGACTGTTCGAAATTTCGTAACCCGTGTTGGAAACGACCGACGAAGGTACACCAACCCCTTCGACCCGCTTGTCAACAACTGCGGTGTGAATTGCGGCCGAGCAATCTTTTTACGAATCTTTTCTTCGAATTCTTTGGCGGCTGCGGCATCTTCTTCAGTTAATTTGGTGTCATTGGTGTTATTGTTGCGTTTACGTTTTTTAGTGGTGCCGTCATCATCGGCTGCCGCCTCGCCGTGTAGTTCAGAGAGATGGCGTTCTTCCTCTTCTTCGTCGGTGTTGAGACCGTCGTCGGAATCGTACGGGGGTGCCTGTTGGCGCTGGTATGAAGTCGTTGCCATGGTGCAATAGAAGCTCTTTGGTTTATGATGGTGCATGTGACATGATGATGATGAGAATCAAAAAATCGAAAATGATGATGTTGATAAACGGATGGGGTGAAACATTTGTTGAGGCTCTTGACGTGTGCCTTAGCAAGTGTAATAACCCTCTCATTCGATAAATTTATACACAATATTTTAAGGGGTAATTAGTTTTCACCAGAGGTTTTGTGTTCTCCAGGAAATAATTTGAAGGAGCACCCCTCTTGGAGTGACCGTTATTCCGCTTCAATTTTTGAAGGGAGCTTTCCCTTGCCCTTGCCTGCAAGCTTCACAGCATGCTGGGGTGGCAATAGCAACGACACCGCTTACCAACACTAAAGAACAATGAGCGAAGCAGATGATGAATACTTCACCCTCACAGTCGCCCAGCTGAGGGTATTGTGCAAAGAGCGCGGATTGAAAGTGGGCGGCGTAAAAAAGGATATTGTTGACAGGTTGATTGAATCAGATAATGACTTCAATGATGATGATGAGGAGGATTCGGTAACTGAGGAGGATGCAAGCAAAGCGGCTGCAGCATCAATGACTTTTCATGCTGATGATAAAATGCTAGTAAATGACAACACTGGCGGTGGTGATGTGAGTGCCGCTGACGACAACAATGACGATGGAGATAATTATATCATCCAAAATGATGACGATAAATCACCAACGGCGGCTCCGAACGAAACGGAATCTGCCGCCTCCTCTACTCTTCCTTCGACGTCATCACTGCCCCGCAGTGGTGTAGCTGACGATGCCGAATTATTGGCAGAATTGAAGGCCATCTCGATCAAGTCGAGCAGTGGTCGATTTCAGGAGGAAGATGATACTAATGACGTTTTGGAAGAGGCGGAGAATTTGGATCAGAATTGTTCAAATGGCAATAATGTCGCTACCAATGATGATGATAAATCATCTGGTGAAGATCTTGACGCTGTGGTCACTGATGTGGATGAAAATGGTGGCGAAGAATTTGACGATGATGAGTTTGATGACGACGCCTTCTTGCCAAACGCTGCAGCTACAATTGTTGTAGAAAACGAAGACCAAGTGGCAATGGACCATCATAATATTGACAACCAAAACGTCAGCGATGGTGAGGCAGAGCCAAATATTGCTGAGGAGCAACGTCAGCCTAATGATGGGGTGAAGATGCCTTTTGAGGTGACAGAACAGATGGATGATTCCACCAACAATAACGCAGTTTTACCATCATCAGATGATATACTTGATGATCAACCAGTCGCAAATGACTCGGAACAAGAACAAGTAATGATCTCGATTGAGGATGATAGAACACTGTTGGCTGAAGTTACAAATATTTCTGCTCAGTCAAAAGATGACAATAATGACCATGAAGAAGAAGTCAACGAAAGTGTGTATCACGACACAGATGACAATATTCAAAAAGAGAAAGAGATTGATCAACAAAATATGGGCATTAAGTCAAGCTTACAAAACACATTCAATGGCAAGAATGGTGGTATTGCTGAGGATGCAGATTTATTGGCAGAGCTGAGAGCAATATCAAATAAAGCATCTGGTGGCAGATTCAATGACAGAGAAGATAATGACGAGGAAATTGCAGTAGTTGTGAAGGGTGTTGTTAATGATGCTGCTTCCAAATCTCCTATTGAGAAGAAGGAGAAGACTGCAGTCGATTTGAATGTTGTGGTTGCACTTGCGCCAGCTCCCGCTCCCGTACCAATTGACCCGTTTGAAAATGTATTGTGCGACGAGAAGAATGATGAACCAGCGACTAATTCTGCATCTGATCATTCACCTGCAGAGGAGAATTACGGAATCAAGTCAAGTTTGCCAAATACCTTCAATGGTAAGAACGGAGGTGTCGCTGAAGATGCGGATTTGTTAGCAGAGCTAAGAGCGATATCAAATAAAGCATCTGGTGGTAGGTTTGATAACGCAGACAAGTCGTCCTCCCAAGAAGTTACGGACAAGCCGAATGATACGCTCGTACAGCCTTCTGTGGAGGAGGAGAAGGTCATCGCACAGGAACCATCTGAGCGTTTGCCTCCGTGGAAACAGCAACGTGTTGCCAAGAAAAAACAGCCCCCCAATGCATTTGATGTAGACGTTGTGGTTGCGGCGGCGCCTGCTTCGGCAGTGCTTGTTCAGGAGAATGATATCAATTCTGCTACTGCGCATGAGCAACACCAAGATAATGTATCGCCGGCAGAAAATAATTTGGGGATCAAATCGAGCTTGCCAAATACCTTCACTGGCAAAAATGGTGGCGCTGCTGAAGATGCTGATTTACTCGCGGAGCTTAGAGCTATATCAAACAAAACATCGGGCAGCCGGTTTGATGGTGAAGAGGATGATGAAAACGTTCAAGCCGCTAGTAAAAAAGTGGAAGAAAATGTCACTGTATCTTCTGCCCAAGAGAAGACATTGCCTCCTTGGAAACGGAAGAATGCTGTTGTAAAGGGGAAAAAATCGTCCATTGCTGTTCCTGCCAAGGTAGATCCTTTTCAGAATGCATTTGCTCAGGGGAAGATTAGTGAACCAGAAGCTGAGGAGAAACCGCAGCTGCCGACGGAGGCAAACTTTGGCATCAAAACAAGTCTGCCAAATACTTTTAATGGTAAGAACGGTGGTATTGCGGAAGATGCTGATCTGCTAGCTGAGTTGAGAGCAATATCGAACAAAGCGTCAGGTAACAGGTTCGATGGTGAAGAGGTCGACGACAGCGCACAATCTTCTGTCAGCGATCAGATGAATAATGCGAAGGCTGCGACAGTAAATGACGCATTTGTTGAAACTGTACCGCCTCCAGCTGGTGCGAAGAAGAGTAACAGAAGCGATGCATCCAAACCTCTTCCTCCTTGGAAGCGAAAGGGCGCTGCTACGAAGAAAAAACCGCCACCTGCGGCATTCAATGTGGATGTTGTGGTTGCTGCGCCGTCTACATCAGCAGCGATTGACAAGTCACAGAATCTAGCGCATTGTAATCAATGTGATGAATCATCTGCGTGTGTTAACGACGAAAATGACGAACCTGCAACAGAAGGTATGATGGGCATAAAGTCGAGTCTGCCGAATACTTTCAATGGGAAGAATGGTGGTATTGCTGAGGATGCTGATTTGCTGGCTGAGTTACGAGCAATATCAATAAAGAACTCTAGCAGCAGATTCAGCGATGACGATGACGACAACAATGCGCAATCCTCAAGCAACAACAAAGCTGAATCATCTAGAGCGGAATTCGTGCAATCAAATGGTAATCCTTTGCCTCCTTGGAAACAAAAACGCACTGTTGTGAAAAAGCCGTCTCGATCTGATTTTAACGTGGATGTCGTAGTTGCAGCTTCGCCCGCTCCAGTAGTGGTCGATCCCTTAGAAAATGCTAATGAGTCATTTGTAACTGCTTCAGATGAAAAGGAAATCGATGCTTGTGATGGCGCAGACGAAGACATCGTTCAAAAAGAAGCAATCGATCTACCTGCAACGGAGAATATGGGCATTAAGTCAAGTTTGCCAAATACTTTTAATGGAAAGAATGGTGGTATTGCCGAGGATGCGGATTTATTGGCTGAATTACGAGCAATTTCGAATAAAACGTCCGGTAGCCGATTCGAAGGAGGCGATGAAGGTGACAATGTTCAAACGTCCACCACTGTTATACCACCTGTTCAGAAGAACGAGGCTCCCTGTAAGCAAAAGAAAGTTGACGTAGTTGTTGCTGCGCCTGCCATGGTTGATTCACCAGATAATAACACATCAAAGGACCAGTTCCGCGATAATGGGAATGAAAATGTTGAGAATTCGTCCAAATCAAAAACAATAACTATTGATGATAAGCCTTGGAAGAAGAAAAGCAAAGATAAAGCGTCTGGCTCAATGCCACCTTGGAAGGTGAAGCGACAAAAGAACTCAGGTCACTCTGAATCTGTGCCAGACCCTTTTCAGAACGCTCTGGTGGAAGAAGCAAATCCAACTAAAATGCAATCATCTCGCGGTCAATCACACGTAGTTGAACCCGCAACACGAAGTAATACATTCAGTGGTAAGAATGGGGGTGCTGCTGAAGATGCTGACTTGCTGGCAGAACTTCAAGCAATCTCGAGCAAATCAAGTGCTCGTTTTGTGGAGACTGATGCTCCTATATCAGAGTCAACCAAAGAGAAAGCTCCTGAAAAGAAAGTGAAAAATATCGAGATCGATGTTGTAGTATCTACGCCTCCCAACCGTGAGCCAAAGGAGGAGAATATGGGCATCAAGTCGAGCTTACCAAGTACTTTCAGAGGCAAGAATGGCGGTGCTGCCGAAGATGCTGATTTGCTGGCTGAGCTACGAGCAATATCAATGAAGAACTCTAGCAGCAGATTCAGTCGTGACGATGGGGAAGTTGAAGTATGTGCCAGTGATGCGCCTACGAAACCAAAGTTGTCTTTGGATAAACCGTGGCAGAAAAACAAACCGAGCAAGAAAGATGAATCACCCCCCTTACCGCCTTGGAGGCAGAGGGGAGGGGAGAAAACCACATTTGCGCCTGTTGAGAAGAACATCACAGTTGCTGCGCCTTCAGCTGAAAGTAGTAACGCGACTGCGGGTAATTTTGGTTCTGAGCTAAGAGAGGAAGTCATGGGAATCAAATCTCAGTTTACCAACACCTTCAAAGGCGATCGTGGTGGCTCTGCTGAAGATGCTGATTTATTGGCCGAGTTGAGAGCTATATCCAAGAATTCTTCGAGCAATAGATTTACAGATACTGAGGACTTGAAAGACATGAAAAGCAAAACTTCTGTGCAAGAGGTTGCTCCAATATCCACTGCCACTCAGCCATCGCCAACAGTGCAAAATACTATGCCCAATAGTGGTAGTGGAGACCTGTCTGCAATGAATCCATTTCCTACTGCTCCTGCACCTGTCGCTGCGGAAATCAACATCACTCTAGATGGATTAGATGAATCATTAGCGTCGTCAAACTGGCAGATTCGGAAGGCATCTTACTTGTTTTTGCAGGAGAAAATACTGGCAGTACTATCTAACAGGGAACCCGAAAATCAATTGAGTGGAGATGACATTTATTCGTCGCTTGACGATGCAATCGTTAAGGCCTTGGGCGATAAAAATGCCGGTGCTCTCGATTCCGCACTTATGTTGTCTCTGACTTACTCAGATTGCTGCAAAAGTGCTTGCTTAGAAGATACCGCAAGTCGGATCATGTCGTTGCTACTGAAAGGTGCTGCGTTTGCGTCTTCCCGTCCTTCTACTCTAAGAACAACCCAAGAATTAGTGTTCAAATTGGTTGAAGTTGCTCCAAAAGGCTCATCGACAGCTGACAATATCGTTGATCTCATACAGCAGTATGGTCTCAAAGCAAAGAAGCCGAAATTGGTCAACTTTGCAGCAACACTCGTTTTGCAATTGGTACAAGCGTTTGGAACAAGCGTCTTTAATGTTTCAAAGCTATCTGTTGTTCATGAAACTCTTGTAGGGAGCTCGAATGATAAAATTCGTGCGGTTGGGATTGAGATTCTAGCAGAATTGTGCCGTACCTTTGCCTCCAAAGCACCATTGCAAGCTCTAGTTGACAAGCTGAAGAAGTCACAGCAATCTCAATTGGACTCCCTCCTTGACAAACAGTCTACAGCAACACCCCCTTCAAGACGTCTCAGGTGTATGCGTGGTGTTCAAATTGCGACGCAGTCTCCTGAAGAAGCTTTAGCTGCCCTACAGAAAAATGAGGAAGAAGAAAAGTTGAAACGGTTTGCAACAAGGCCAGCAGTGAATTTGCTTCAATTACTTCCTCAAACTTGTTACACAGATAAAATCAAAGAAGTAAAGTGGAGTGAAAAGGTTGCGGCCCTCGATGCACTCATTGAGGCAGGCGGGGAGCAGCCTTACAAAATATTGGATGGGAACTACTCAACGCTGCTGCGTGAACTCAAGCAGCTGTTGAGCCATACTCATTATTTAGTGTGTTCCAAAGCACTCGCAGCTATTGGGATGCTTGCCGAAGGGGTAGGGGAGCCAATTTCGTCTGATGTAAGACCTCTCCTCTCTTCCATCGTTCCTCTGTTCAAGGATAAGAAAGTCGGGAAAGCAGTCATGTCTTGTCTGGATCAGATGTTTGGAAAGGCCCTCCGTTTCGACCAATTTCTTGGTAGTAATGACTCATTTCTATCATCGCTAGATGAAAAGAAAGAGAAAAATGCTCTAGTCCGAAAGTCAGTGTTGGAGTTTCTCCACCGCTGCGTTGTATCGAGTGGCACTGATGGAAATTGTGGTTCACTCACCAGCCAACATGCCCAGGATCTATGTAAGATTGCGTGTGACAAATTGAAAGACTCTGACGCAAGCACTCGTCAGGCTGCGACTGATGTTTTGATCTTATTGCTTAATAGCAAAGATAAGGTTATTGTTTCGACCGCCGAGAAGATCACATCCTCTCTCCAGTCATCCAATCCACGGGCATTTAAGACTTTGGTACTTGCAACTAAACGCGGTAAACCCGATGCTAGCGAAAATCGAGTCTCTCGGCCCAGAACGGCCCCTTTGAAAGCAACGCCGTCGCAGTCGAACAAACTTGGTGTAGCAAACGCCAGACCTACAACAGCACCGAAATCTAAAACTGCAAATGTTCCCTCTGTTCCAGCAAAGAATGCACCTAGCTCTGGAGCAGCTGATGAAAAGTTTGACGAAAGTGCATTACCTTCTCTTGATGAATCAGTAGATGGCCTTTCTGGGCTTGGCATCCCACAATGGGGTGATGATGCAGATAACGGGGGTGTTCTTGCTGGAATCAAATGTAAGATTTGATTATTGTTTTGTTTGTTTTCACTATATTGACTTTGAGCTAACCTTTCTTCTAGCATCAAATTGGAAGCAGAGAATGGGTGCTTTGAATAACCTGGCAACTTTCTATGAGAGTCATGGTGACCGCGAATTTTCCTCGATCACTTTTCTATTTGTGATTGTCAAGGCGTGCACCAAATCCTTTCAAGAGAGCAATTTTAATGTTGCTAAGGCTGTACTTGAGTTGTTCATCGTTTTATTCAAGATACATGCAGACCGACAAACAGCTCCAGAAACCTTCCTTTACGCTCCAATTGTCAAGCTTGCTGCCGAAAAGATCGGAGATAGAAAATTGTCTGACTCGTCGTCGTCTTGCTTAAACTCCATTTGCGTCGTCAAAGATCCTCAACGAGTTCTGCACGTAGCTACGAAAGCGGTTGATGGGGTGAAATCTCCTTTGGTACATGAGGCTTTGCTCGTTTGGATTAAATCATTCAGTGCGAACTTTGGCTTGGCCACGCTCTCGCATGGTGTGAAGGATGTTCTGATTTGGATTTTGAAAGAGTGTGAGAGCAATAACATGAAAGTCAAAAATGCAGCTGGTGATGTGTTGGGCGAGATGTACACGCAGCTCGGGCCAGTGTTAGAATCATTTGTGAAGTCCAGCGATGTCAGCTCAAGTATTTCTTCGATGGTGGAAAAAGTCTTCAAGGATAACGCACATGATCCAAATGCCAACCAAACAGAGAGAAGGTTCAAGTGCATTACCATGTCTTCGTCAAATGGTCCGAGTGGGGGACCTGGTAAAGGGGGGAATGCGTCGTCAATGTTGGCGTTGCCGACAACTGACCTCGTGTCTGCTCTAAAGAGTGATTGTCTTGATCGTATGAACGATACTGGAGACAAGAAGTCTTGGCGTAATAGGAAGGACGCCTTGGATGAAGTCGACGCTGCGCTTGGCAAATGTGGAGGTCTTCTGTCAACCGAAGGCAAGGCGTTTTTACAGTTAAAACAACTCGCAGCTAATCTTCGATTGCGAATTAATGATTCGCAGAGCAATCTAAAGCCGCTTGCTGCTTCGGTCATTGGTTCATTGCTCTCTCGTCTCGATGACACTGCGCAAGCAAAGATAGGGCCAGTCGTTTTCCCCGCACTTGTGAATGCTGCCATGAATGACATGAAAAAGACTATGCGCGATGCCGCAGTATCGGCGTTGGAATTTGGAACTGATAGTCCAAAACAAAATGGCGGAGGTACAAACGCATCTTCCGTGGAAGCTTTCATTCTATCACTGGAATCCGAGCTGTCTGATGCAGCAATCAAGTCGTCAGGTCTTCCTGATGTGTTGGTATTTCTAACTGCTAAGATGGAAACACTCACTGCCACAAATGAGCAAGAGAAATTATCAGTTCATCGACCATTGGCCAAAGTGATTGTCATGAGCCTGCTTTCGTCAAAATCAGGAAGTAGATCTGCTGCTGAGAATCTCTTGGCAGTTTGTTCGAAGAATGGTTTCGTGCCACCCTCTTCTTTTGATAAAGAAATAAGCAAGCTATTGCCCGCTCAGCAGCGAACCGTGCGATCATTCATCCCCAAGATGTCTAAGCAAGATCAGGAACTTGTAGATACATTCAAGAAAGCCTCCGAACGACCTCGTCGGCCTGGACAAATGATGTCAAGCCGCCAAACAACTCAAGTGGCACGTCCCAACACAAAGACAACACTGCAGTCGCCTCGGGCTAGTGGTCATCGAAAGAGCAGCAGCATAGTAGAGACTGATGTGTTACCGGACAATCCTTTGCAGATGAGTGATAGATCAGTGAAGCCGAAGGGGCAACGTTTAGCAATGTTGGGTAAAGGTGACAGCTGGCCTGAGTATTCCGAAGAGCCATCTAGTGATACTATTCAATCTCTCCGCAGAGCATGGGCAGTGTTGATACCGTCGACCTCGATTGATGTGCTCCTCCCTCAAAGTGGATTGCGCACCCATGACGATTGCTCCGATGGGTGTGATCTCCTTTCCAAAGCAATTAGATACTCAAGGGACAACAACGATTCTTCCTTCCTGGAAATGCTTGATTTTATTTTCAAGTGGGCTACGTGCGCCTTTTTATTACGGGATCATACATCTGGCTTCCGCAAGCTACTCTCAACGATTCGCGAGTTGTTTGAGCGTCTTGACGAACTTTCATATGCCATCAGTGATGGAGAAGCACTTATATTGCTACCATATTTGCTAGACAAGGCCAGTGTAGCGAAATTGCAATTCAAAGAGGACATTTTGACCATCTTTACTCTTGTCACAACGAAGAAAGTGTATCCATCGCAAAAGTTTGGACTGGTCTGTATGAAAGTCTTGGAGAAATCAAAATCGAATCCATCACGAACTCTTGCGGCAGAGCTGTGTTTTGATGCGGTTCGATCTGCAGGAGTGTCCGCAATTGGAAGAAAGGGGCTCGTTATTCTGAGTAGTGCCTTAAATGAAGAGACAGTAGCTGAGGCTAAAAAAGTGTATATTGATGTCTTCGAAATTGTCGTAGAGAAATTGAAAGGCGACACGGACAAATTGTTTTCGGCAATAAAACCCACTGAAAAAGTGAAAGCAATGATTATGGAACGTTGTGTTAAACAATCCGTGGCAATACAAGGAAGTCCAAGGAGATCACCACCAAGGAAAATTGCACCGCCAGTTGGCCACTGCTCCCCGACGGGTGGCCAGGAAGCTCCCACGTTGTCTTCTTCTGCAGTGGTAACAGGGAACTTGCGGGCTCGGCTTCAAAAGTCGAAAGAGACCAAACTATCTGAGGAATTGCATCGCTTGCCTCCTTCGATCGACACCACAAGTGCAGTAAATCCCCCCCCTACTCACTCGCCTCGAACTACTTCCACCGATATGAAATACAATGACATCATAGATGACATCAAATTTATGACCACAAGTAAAGCATGCAAATCAACGGATATCGTGAGAGGCACAGATGCCATACAATTGCTTCGCTCTTTCATCTCAAACAATGACAATAATGACTGCACGGTAGACCATATCGAGAAAGAGGCATTTCGTGAAAAGATTGAATCGGACTATAACGCGTGCGTGCACGATGTGGCTAGGTATGTCATTATTTTTGTCATTCTTGTTTACAATTATTTGCATACTTTTATCTCAACTCTCTCCATTTTTGTCCACAGTGCATTGAAGTTTGCTTTTGATCATGGTGGCAAGAACGCCCCGTTGCCTACTGCGCTAATCAATGAAACAGTTTCTGCATTAACTTACCTGCTTCGAATGCGATGTTGTAGGTCAGAGATGAGTGAGAAAACTGTCGAGCATCTTGTCAAAGTAACAGTATCCGCGCTCCTTGATGAACGTATTCATATTAATCATGATATTGTGAAGGCAACGAATAAGGTACGGTACTTCTTCCATTGCGTGAGTTTTTTTCCATTTGCTCCAACTTGCTGACGTTTTGCTCTCGTTTTGCACATTACAGGTTGCCATGCGAGCTGTAACCGCGCCTAAGCTTGACGTTTCGTTGAATGCTTTGATTAGAGTACAAGTATCTGTCATAGAAGGGAATGCAACAGGCGAGAGATTCAGATTGAAGTTTTCTAAAGTGCTCGAGAAGCTATTGAAAAGGGTTATCAAGGATCGCTATGATTTTAGCCCATCTAACATTTTTGGTGAATTGAAACAGTTGGGTGCACTGTTGGCTTCCATCGATTGTATTATTGGAACAATAGCAGGTATTTCAAAAACGGGTAGTGTCCCTGAAGAGTTGCTAACACCTTCAGAATCAATGACAAATTATCTACTGCTTGAACTTGTCAAATGCAAAAAAGGTGAAGTTCGTGAAACTGTGGAGGACCTTGGGGATGACGTTAAATTTATCGAACCGGTTCTGCGTAGGTGTGAGCAAGAGTTGGGGATGAAGCTGCCTACTCCTGCGGTGGTACCAACATCATCAGGATCAGGGGAGAGCTCTTTTAGGGAGCGACTGGAGGCTCTCAAACGGCTAAGAGAGAGTAATGGCAAGTAACGAAGTGTGTGAATACACATGATACATAAGAAATATACTTCATAGAATCTACTGCACGAAGAAATTAGCTTAGCAATATTTAGTTAGCCGATTTTTGCACGCTTCAATGGTGAAATGAACATTGATGGTGTCCCTGAGTCATTTTCAAGTTCTAATTTTTTCTTCGCCGAACGAGGTGGCGACTTTGGCATTGTCTTGGTTACCTCTCTTGAATCCGCATTAGTTGTGACAACATTCAAGCTAGATTCACCCTCTTCGTTTGTTTTTGTGCTTGTCTCAGAGGAGGTGCTACCATCATCTAGTTCGTTCTCCTTCTCGGCACTCTCAACCTCAAACGCAAAGGGAGGAAGGTTCGTTTGACTCACTATGTTCATTGCCAAGTCCATTGATTCTTTCCTTCCTTCCCACGAATTGACAATTTGTAGATAATCCATGGTCAGAGGTCTCAAATCAACTTTCTCAATGTCCTCAGCAAACCGCAACGCAACAAAGAAGCTAGACATATATTTGCCATCCTCCTCTTTCCTCGTAAAGAATTTTGCAAAGGGATATGCCTGTGTGCCAAAGCTAGGATTTTCCAAGCCAGTAATTAGGATTCGCATTCGTGCCTCGCATAGCCCAAACCATTCACGAAAATCATCTTCTTGGGTGCCAATTATATCAACCTGCAAATAGTTTGCATGCTGTCTGAAAAAGTCATTCCCCTTGAACAAATCACTCCAAGTTTTTCGTCCAAAGCAAACATCATGGCTTATCTTTGTTGCCCTACGTAACTCATCCTGAATCCTGCGTAGCTGTGGCTCCCCGACGTTGTACGATGAGTTCATACTGGGATAACATGGCGTAATAATAGGCATCAAGTGTTTGGAATCCCTGAAGTTACTAACAGGGTCCCAAATTGGGTGAGAAGTAACACCTTTAATAGGAAGGTGCTGTTGCTTGGCCAATAAGACAGGATGTGGCCATGTCCAATTCGCAAATGTTCGAAAGAATAAGTTTAGCAACATTGATGCCTTGGCGTTTGGATTTTCTTTGCATACCCAACATACCAAGATTGCCCAGCTAAAACAAGAAAAGAACGATAGGAATGTTTTGTGTCAGAACAGGTGACATTCAAATTCATACCAGAAAAGAGCACACAAAAAAACATGAAACTCACTTGACGCCACCCAAGAAACCAAGCACATTCGAGTAAAGCCCATGCACCCTTGCCCACTCTTTCACAATCCTCAGTGTAAGTCGAAAGTTTTCTAACCGAGTAGGATTAGTTCCCACTGTTGCCAACAAGTACTGCGACACACGTACACCATTGACGCAACGGACAGATGTTTCATCAAGACCAATTAGCATATCGTCAGAGACTACCATCTCTGCTATTTTGTCGGCAATTTCGCCCAGCCCATCATCCAGGTCATGAGCATTGTGCTCGATTACTATTTCTGTGGAAGGAGCTTGCTCCGACTCGGAATCTATTCTGTTCTCTTTCATCTGTACCTGCTCTTTCATCTTTGCCTGTTCCAATCTCAACTTGCAATCCGCCAACCAATTCATCTGCAAACTAGTTATTCTCGCAAAAACCATATCAATCTTGATCCCGTTCATACTAAACTTCACAACAGGTGTATACGCCGTAGCCACCGGGTGCAAATCATCCACCTCCGCATTTTTCAATACTGCAATCCAACTATCGAAGAAGTCATGTCGTTGTATGTGTGGTGGGGCGAGGACTAGGCAATCGACATCTGCGTCGGGTGTGTGCACTCCCAAGCGGTAAGAGCCAAATGATAACAAATATGGATGATTGGTCTCCTTGGTTTTTCTAGAAGTCAACATGTCCGCATAGGAAGCAGTGGGCGTTAATGACTCTGACCAAGCGCCTAGCATGGAGTTAAGACGTTGCATCACCTGACGACGGTTTTGAATTCCATCAGTTGATTCGATTAGCTGTCGCGAGGTGGACACTTCCATAAGTGAGCTTGTAAGTTCTGCGTGGGATATCTGATTTCGGCTGCGCAATTGTGGCATGTTGTTTCGATTATTGTTGTTGTTGTTGTTGTCGTTGTTGCTTTGTCGATTGTTCTTCGCCTTGTGGTTCTTTCTATGATGATGATGTTGCCCGCCGCTGCTTTTAGTATTTCTACGATTTCTGCCTCGATTGTGCACATTCTTCTGGCTGCTATGGGCCGCATTGTCGCCTTGATCTTTTGCGGTCATCATGGTTGCGGTAAGCAATGGCAAGAAATGAAAAACGATAACGGACAGTGGTGCTTTGTGAGATGTGAGATGCGGAAGAAGTTGTCGGCCGGAGAACCCAATCGCCGACAAAGTGTTGATGTGACACCTCTCGCTACAGCAGGCCTTTCTTGCTTTCACGATTCAAAGTCTTCTCTCCTCTCCCCTTCCCTTCTCCAAAGGACCAAGGACCAAGGACCACCGACCACCGACCACCGACCCTCACCGACCCCGCAATCCGCAATCCACATCTCCATGATGATGGCTTTGCCTCCATCGAATTGATTACATACTAGCGGCTTCCTCTAACTTTTCCATACTTGGTCCGCTCGAGGCTGTTTCACCTGCCGATCTTCTGTCAAATATCATCTCGCCTATTTTCATCTTCGCCACCAAACAAAGCAACACATCTTGCGAACAATCTATCTATATATCAAGAAAGACACAAAAAAGATGAGCGGCCGAGTCAAACTCATGGAAACGCTAATGCGCCCCAACCGATCCAAACTCAAGCGCACCCTCCTCCACAAACCCTCTCGATGGAACATTGTCCGCGGCGACACCGTCCAAGTCATACAAAAAAATCATCCCGAGTACGGCAAGCAGGGGACTGTGGCGCAAGTTATGAGAGATCGAATGCGGGTGGTAGTGGAGGGGGTCAATATTGCTCCACGTAGGCTCAAGGGGGATGCAGAGCGGGGAGTGAAAGGTCAGACTATTATGAAGGAGCGATCCATTCATTATTCGAATGTGAACCTGGTCGATCCGGTCACTGGCTTTCCAACTAAAGTTACCTATTCCTTCCTGGAGGATGGGACAAAAGTACGAATTAGTAAACGATCTGGAGCAATTATTCCCAAGCCAGATATTTTGACGCAGCGACCTCCAAGGAATTTGGTATCGAGTAAAGACAGTGATACAATTGATGATAAAGAGGTTTGGGAGGCTACGTATGATGCTGATAGGCCGAGCAAGTGGGCTGCTATGAGGGAGGAGTTGTTGAAAACGCTGGAAGAGAAGCAGGGAGCAAATGCGACAGTGTCTTCGTAACAGAAGAATGGGATAGCAACTATCCATGAAGAATCTGGGACTACTTTGAAAGAAACAATATAGAAGGGGTGGGAATACAATACAATACAATTGAGCCATATCTGATATCAACACAAGAATTATTTACTGGCTGTAGGCTAGGTTACATCATCATATACTTTTGTATCTCATTCATCATGTATCGCTGCCTGATTCGGTAGTGTCTCTTTTCCGGCTGACTCTTTTACCCCCATCGTCGTCATCGTCAGTTTCGCCTTTCACTATTGAGAAACTACGTAACCCTGTCGGAGATTCAAGTGTCAAAATCTTGTGCACCTCGTCTGCCATTCTCCTTGGCACATACCGCGCCAGGACGTCTACCGTCATATTCTCGAGTTCTTCTGTTTTCGTGTACCAATCTGTTTGAAGGCGTGCTTCATATTGAGAAATATCAACCTCTTTTTGGTCTTGTCCCATCGTCGCTGCGCCGATGAGACACAAATCTTCGTTTTAGCTTAGTTGAAGCGAAAAGAAGTTTTATTTCAGGCAACTCAACCATTATTTATCTTCATGAGCATTCGAGTGATCCAGACCTCCTCTGGGTATGGTACCTACGATACCCATATCGATAACGCTTCTTGCTTAATAAAATGGTCTAGATTCGCACCACATCACAGCCATCCTCGCAATGACAATCATTTCATTTACAACAGATGCTGACGGAAGAGGACAGAAGAGAAATTGAGATGTATATGATAAAAAAGGAAGAGAAAGACAGTGCAAGATTCATCTACTTACTTTCAAAATGGACACCTGAAGTTAGCCTCCTTGCCAACGACTGAATATCACCATTTGATTTGATTCTCTCTAATAACATAGGTGGCATTTCGTATGGTGGGGACGCAAGAACTTCAGCCAATGCGTTTGGAGCACGAGATATGACTTGCAAGTAATTTGATTGTCTTCTTTGCGACTGGGCGGATTGGACGTGCCGGGGAGTTTTATCACCCGTTGCATCGTGCGCAAAGATGTTGCTAGTGTCCTCGTTTTGACATCTTGATAGAATAACATCGCATCGACCACACCAACCTCGAAAATCTGACCAGCTGTTAAAGCTTACAGGCGAAGACATGCCTGCTAAATCAAAAGCTTCCAAGATTCCACCTTCTTCGAGCACCTCATCAAGTAGATCTAGTGCATTGTACATCGCAGTATCTGGATCAACGTGACTTCGACTTGAAAGCAAACTGAGACGTTTCTCCCAGCTAAGTGGCAGAGGAATGAAAGCAGTGATCAATTCAATCACAGGAGCTGGCATAGTCATTGCTCTAACAAGAGTTTGCTTGCTCGGGCACAGGTGCTTTAAAGCTGGATTGTGAAGATCTTCCGCCAGTTTGTGCAACATCAAGTAGTTCGGAGGTACTCGAATTGTTGCTCTCTCCCAATTCAATAGATGCCAAAGACGAATAATACAGAAACTCCGTTCCCTTCGAGCCTCTTCTTTCATTAGCCTAATTTGGGCATCATCCGTCAAAATTCTTGCGAAATCCGTATTCCCTCTCCTTGTCGCAGTTTCTAGGACGGTGCGTTTCTTGCAGTCTTTCAGTTTGAGTTCAGTCCCTGCTGCAACGAGAATCTTCGCAACCTCTAAGTTCTTTCTCTTGCATGCAAGCATCAACGAGGTTGAATCTTGTGAAGTCTTCGCGTCTATCTCTGCACCGGCTTTGATGAGCATCTTGACTATTCCCGAATGTCCACGCTGGCTGCAGAGCATAAGTGCCGTCATTCTTTCGTCGTTGCGGCGATTGACTACGGCACTGTGCTGTAGCAGCAGTTTCACTACATCCTCATGACCTTCTTGCGATGATCTCATGAGCGCGGTAGTATTCTTATAATTAGCCTGCTCAACCAAGGCCCCGTGCTTCAAAAGTTCTTCCACTACACTGAGTCTTCCAAAATGACATGCTTGGATAAGAGCAGTAGAGCCTCTTACAGTTGTGCTGTTTGCCTTGGCTCCTTTATTGAGCAGCGCTCGAACGATGACAACATTTCCTTCTTGACTTGCAACCATCAGCGGTGTGATACCTTTCGCATTCGGAAAATCAATGCACGCTCCTCCCTCAATCAGATCTAATGCAGCATCAACAGCTCCCCGCTTAATAGCCAAATGCAGCAATGTATCAAGATCGTTTCCGAAGACTGAGATTTTACCGATAGCTTGGGCATCATTTGCTTCATTATTTGGATTTGATGTCCCACCACTACCTTCTGCTGCTATATTTACCTCGTCTGTTGGATTTTCTTCTGCTGCGTTTGCCTGTGCTGGTGGATTTATTTCGAAAGGGGGCAGTTGCAACTCTTGCGGCTGCTGTTGCAATAGTTGTTGTGGCTGTAGTTGTACTGCTGCTGGGTTTTGTTGCTGTAATGGCTGCGGTTCTGCTGGCTGTAATACTTGTGGACGGCCTTGCTGTGCAAGCTGTTGCTGGAGGAGTGGCTGCTGCTGCTGCTGCTCCCTTCCTCTCAGAGCCAACCACGGTATTGCATTCAAAGCCTGGAGGTTCAATATTGGTGCACCAGGCTGTCCTCCTCCTGCTATCACAGGACCTGCACCCGCTTGCATTGGGGCTGCTCTCAAAATCTGTTCAATCGCTGCTACATCAATCTGTCCAAGTTGCCAAGCAGCAGGACGTGGCCCTGCTCCTCCTGCCATAATATTTCGAAGGATTTCGCGATTTTGTACTGATAGACCAGGAACATTCCCAATTGCGCGACGTAGTTGTTGTGCACCTACATGAATGTTTCCAATAGCATTGTGTAATTGTTGCTGGGCACCAACACCCCGTGGGGCTACATGTTGCAACATTCGTCTTCTACGATGATGATGGCGTCGCTCCCGATTATTATCATGATCATTGTTGCGGTTGTTTGGTACATTCAAATGTGGTGCTACTGCTGCCAACGGAACCGCTGCAACATTCCCATTGATATTATTATTTGCTACCTCTTGGGCAGCAGGATTGTTCGCATTTTGTAATCTTGCCACAAGATTATTGATTGCTTCCACATTATTACCAAATCCAGGAGGTCGTTGTAATGGATTATCTGCGACATTGTTGTCATTATTTGCATTCGCGTTATTGTTGGCATCATTGACATTCATATTCATATTGTTAGCACCTAAATTGCCTGCAGGCATCAACCTCTCAAAAGCGGCGGCAGCATTCATTCTTGCTGCGGCAGCTTGATCAGCAGCCACTGCATTTTGAGTCGATGCAACACCTACAAATTCCACGCCTTGATTTCCTGAAGTTGGTGATGAAGCAGAATTATTATTTGTTGGATGGCACCATTCAGGCCGCGGTTTGTAATCGTTCGGAGACGTTAAGTATTCATCTATGGATGAAGCAAACGGTAAAATGCTTTCAGATTTTCCGTATGATGCCGCAGTAGTCTCACGTTTTCTTTTGAATGGTGGCGGCTTGCTGATATTGTCTCCTTCTTCGTCTTCTGAATTATTGCTGGGATCGCTTTCACTTCGTTTCCGTCGCTTCATCAAAGGTTGGAATGTATTGTTATCGTCCACTGCGGCATCATTTCTGACGCGGTCACCCTCGCCATTTTGAATCGCTGGTATATTAGCCTCGTTAACGTCATTTCCATTGTCTTTCATTGTCAACTACATATGGTACTACGTATTCCTTAGCTGTTCTCTTCGTTCTCATGTGGAAGAAATAAAATCAAATCAAAAGCGAATTCCAGTTGTCAATGAAATGTCCACTGTGCGTGTAGGTGAAAGAGTCCTATTAGCCAGCCAAAGTCTTTCAAGGTTCCCTTCAACTAAGTAATGAAGGTCCACCAAAGCAATCAAGTAAGAGAAAGTTATTAGCACGCTTGAAATTCCATGGTGATACTTCTAGTGCAAAAGAAATAATGGTGATGGTGATGACAACCTGTTCCTCAATTCACAGAATTCCGTAAGTATAAGTATGCAGTATCTACGATATGTAGGCAGGATATGCAGGCGGGATCAAAATGAGACGCTATCTTTCATAAGTATGGTATCCTGGCTGTGTAGAGGTCGACTTTATGCAGCTTTATGGGTTCGCTTCGTCTTCTTTATTATATTATCATTGGTGTTGGGCATTAAAGTTTCGCATTAATTTGGATTTGACCCCCCTTGGGTTGAGGCAGCACGAATACGACCTCCTTTTCCAGGCCGATTTTTGGCCTGCCCCAACCCTCTACTTCTTGCCTGCTTCTTCTCCTGTTCTGCGTCACGTTCGCAGAGCCAAACCGCTGCAGCTTTGATCATTTCATGCATCCCTCTCAAAGCTTCGGAGGCTTCTTCTTCATCGTCTTCATCATCTTCTTCTTCTTCTTCAACAGCATAAGAAGAGTGGTTCTCATTGTAGTTGCTGTTATAGTCGTCCTCCATTGAATCTCTTTGGTTTAAAAATGCCGAGTCCTCTGGTTTACTTGACTCCTCACTTACGGACAATGCTTTAGCAAGGCCAACAGAATTGGAGGAGTAATCAAAATTAGACCAATCCTCATGATGCAGCCGATTCCAAACTTTCTTGAAAATCTTACTCTTCCACTGGGCTCCAAGCTCAATTTTTTGCAGCAAGCCTCGATGCTGCAAATAGCATAGGGATGACTTGATATCCTCAGGTACACTGGAACAACTGTTCAAATGAGTCTTCATCAAAATTAGAGTATCAATGAGCTTCTTCTCTGTCACGGGAAAATAACGCTTCTTGGAACAATGGACACAGTATATGCCTGGAGATCCAAGCGCTCTATCTCTACTCCTTGAGCCTCTCCGATCACTTATCTGGAAGCGGCAAGGGCGAAATTGTTTAAGCAAAAGTGCCATGCTATCTGTAACAGAGGTTCTATCCTCGGCACGCATAATGAACGATCCCGATGGAAGGCCTTCGCTTTTCTCAATAGCCAGGCAATCTGCCGGACTTTTCGCTGCAGGATTTCTGTAGAACGTCACTCCTAGCCCGTCAGGAGAATCTTGCAAGCCAAGTTCTTTCGCACTATCGATCCAGTATTCCACTGAATCGCCTTCGGGCTTGGATCCATATCCCTTAAGAGATCGAAGCCGCTCACGACAGCTATCAGGTATTGCGTTACAGGTTGCAAGATGTCGCGACTGCAAATCTCTGACACATTGTTGAATATTGCTTACAGCAGATGGATAATACACATGTCCCTGGACCCTCTGATCTTTCGGTCTATTCTTTGCACAGTACGAACAGCGAATTCCAACTTGACCAACTTCGGGCTCCCCGAAATCATATTTATCCTCCTTCGTAGCAGTAAACACTTCAACAAGCTCCTGACGGATATAAACCTCAACTTGTGAAAGCCAATGAATATCATCGCCCTTTGCAAGCAGTGTCTTGCCATTGAAAGCATATTTTCGTTCACTCTTTTTCTTCTTACTCACTTCCATACGTGGTGCTGAAGCGACTTTCGGGGTATCAAGCTCGGTGCTTTCTGGTGCGACTACCTTGCTTTTCTTCGCTGACGAGGTTGTGTCGCTATTTTTACGCTTCCTTCCAGTAGATACCTTCTCTTTTTTGTTAGTAGTTTCTTCTGTGATGTCGTCCTCAGTAATCGGAATGCGCTGGATACGGCACCACAGTCTACGAAAGAACACTTTGCGGCCACCATGCTTCGGTTTATCACTCTGAAGGGAGTGAGTAACAAAAATATTGTGTTGAGAAAGGTACGCTCGTTAGCAGCAAAAGCATCACGAACTCCATAGTTCCTTACCTTTTTGACAACTGTTTTCGACATTTTCATGAACTCGAGCTGTTCTCGAACATCGATTGGACAGCGACGGCAATTTCTGACATGATTGACGATAGTTTGACTAGTTGTCGTTTGAGACAATGAAGCCTCTGATGCAGGAAAGTATCTCCCACAACCAGCTTGGCCAACACAATGCCTGCAAGCCAAGCCAGGAAATCCCGTCTTGCGCCCTTTGTAACAACCCACTCTGTCAGCATCCATTAGATTGCCTAAAAAGAAGAGAAAAGATGTCGTGAATTCAAAAAGTTTGATTGCAGATATTAAAGAAATCACAACATCATTTCATTTCTTACATGGTTGCATTTGCTCCATAGCCAAATACAAGTAATCAGTTATCAAATCCTTGTCTTCGGGGAGCACGAGGGGGTAGAATTCTGGCTCGTCTTTCGCCGGTCTCGCCTCTTCCGTTACTTCATCGTCAAGGTTGGATACGGCATCATATGACAATAAAGATAACGATGGATCCCTCCCAAAATGAATGCCAAATTGCGTATCACACATCCCCACTGTATTGAAACATGGAATGTGTGAGTTCAAGATTGCCAACAAGTCAAATGAGTTGCGCACTGAAACACTTTACTCACATCTGGTAGCGGAATCGATCCAGTATTGCTTCCTTCCTCCACGATTACTCATGTGGAATGTCTCTAGTGTCTCCACCTTTTTTTTCAACTCCGCAGGCATACAGTCACACTTGGAGAAATGGGAACGGTACATCTGTTGAACGGCATTATAGATGCCCGACATATGCGTTGGATAGGTAACTGCATGATTGGGCCTTACAATTGATGGCAAATCTTTGCAGTGCTTGCATCGAAGACCCACTTGACCAAGAGCTATTGGTTTGTTACGCCCTTGGTGTGTAAGGTCAATATCAGCCTGAATAATAAAAAATGAGAAATAATCAATAATCGTTCAGAAAAATGTCTCATCCTTGATACACAGAAGGAGCCATTACATACTGTTAAGCAGACACACTTACCTCCGTAGTTCCGAACACTTCGATAAAATCAGCCCTCAACAGACATTGCAACTCGCTCAAATAAAACCTATCATCTGGCAAACCCAACGGCATACTCGAACCGTACCATTTAGGTGGGGGCATCTCAGGCCTTCCCGACCCAAAAATGACCGGGCGGCTAGCTGTACCAACACTGCTGCTCTCTTGAGAATGAATGTTCGAGTCACTCTCAGATGAATCTTTTGATGATACAGAGGGAGAGTCACTGGGGTAGAAATATGGGTCTTCACTTGGCCTCCCCAGGAGAGACTCCTTCATGGTTTCAAAGTAGAATTTTTTTCTCATGTTCTTGTTGCGGCCACTACCGACGGGTCTTCCAGGCCCACGCTTTTTCGGAGCTTCTTCGACTTGACGAGGTGCCGAAGCCGCATCGTGAACCACACGTGGTGCTGCCTGCACACCTGGCTTGGCGCTGACCAGAGTTTGAGCGGCTAGATGCGACGGGGGTAGGTAGCAGTGAGCGGGGGGAGGTAGACCAGCAAACGGTAAATTAGCTGCCGACTGAGAAAAGGCAGCGGCCTGCTGCTGTCGCTGACTTTGGGCCATCATGGCAGCAGCAACGCTGGGGTGATTTATGGACATGCCTTGATTCGTGGCGAAGAAATTAGGGGGCACCATCCTCATCATTGGAGCCATCCCGGGCATGCCGTGTGGGGGCATTCCCATCATGGGAGCGGAAGCTGCGGCAGCTTGCTGTTGAGCGGCTGCGATGCGTAGCGCCAGGGCGTCGGCTTCTTCATCAGTGGTGCCGTCTTGTCGCGACATTGGGCTGTTTTATTGTGCAGCGGTAAGTAGTTAACGTAACGGTGCACAGTGTTGTTTGAATTTGAATCGAAGCAAGCAAAGGCAGATATCGTACTCTTTTGTAAAATGCAGTTTCCAGTTGGTTATTGTACAGGGGCGGGAGGTGAAATGAAGGTGAAGAAGGTGTTGCAGGTTGCAGCGGTTTTCTCCGAAAAAATGTGGCCACTTTCAGATCATCTAATAATTTTCTTTTCTCGTTCACTCCCTTTTCTCGTAGGTCATTATTTGATGAGAATCGGGAAGAATCGGCGATCATATCTCCAATTCTTGCGTCGGTCTTGGTGGCACCGCGAAGAGGAAATCAATAAATAATATTCATTGCACTTTTAATCTCTGTTGAATTCTTCTTTCATATCGATCACCATGGCCGAGCACCCAGTGTTTGAAGAGGACCATAGCTTCTTCACCGGCTTTCTATGCGGAGGTGCCAAACAATGTGTCATGGGTGACGCATTCTCTCCTGATGAAGTGGACTTTGAACGCAACCCCACTGGACTCTACGTAGCTGTCCACACTAAGAATTGGGCGATGGCACTGCAACGGGCCGGCGCGTATCCTCGTGAGGCATGCATTTGGGTTATGAGATTGGAAGAACCCGACGCCAAGCCTACATCTCCGTGTGCCAAACCCATCCCCATGTTAGGAAAACGGCCGGTCAGGTGGCGGATGCTTCCTCTCCATGCCGCAATCCTATTTGGTGCGCCAATTCAAGTTATCAAGGCGATCATCAAGGCCAATCCCAACGCTTGCGACTCTCCTGATGATCAAGGAATGAATCCACTTCATTTAGCATTCCGAGCTGGTTCTACTGAGGACGTTGTTGTGGCAATTCTTGAGACTTGTCCAGAGGCTATTGATGCGTTGGATTACAAGGGGCGCTTGCCATCCATGCTGGCACCCAAACGCACGATGAGTTATGCTGACACTATTGCAGAGGCTTTTATTAGAGGGCCGTCGCACTACTACTGGTCGGCACGTGTGTCCAGCGCAGATCGTACTCGAATTCAAATGGAGTCAGAAGAAAAAATCAAAATGTTGGAGGATGCTCACAAGCAACGAATCAAAAGGAGTGAAATAATGTTGGATGAAACGCAGCAACAATTGACCGAGGAGATAGAAGCGCTTAGTATTGAGAATATTGAGTTGAAAGAGCGTACAGCATTCTATGAGGCGAAGTACGACGGAGCAGAGGAGAAGGAAAAGGTGCTAGTTGATCATACCAACAGCTTGGCAGAGCGTTTGAGACTAACAAGTTTGAGTGAAGAACATTTGGCTACCAGGCTGGCAAAGCTAGAGTTCAGTCTTAAGAAGAAGGAGACCGAGTTGGAAGAAATGAAAACAAGGTCTGAAGAGGCGAAGACTGCGGTGCAGACACAGCTGCAGAACATGGCAACAGACCTCGCAAAAGCTGAAAACCAGGTCCAAAAGCTCACTCAATCATTGGCGAATAAGAACGAAGAATGCGATCAAATGAAAAAGAGATTCCAAAGAGAGAGAGAGTTGTTTGAGAAACAGGTGTCGGCATCGAAGGAATGCCTTTTGGAACTGATAGCAAGCTCCAAGGAGGATAAGAAGACATTTGAGAATGATTCAAAGGAGCTACGTCAACATTTGGCGACTATCCAGGCCGAATTGCAAAGAGCCAACCAAGCTCCTATCGATTTGGAACGTAAACTCGAAAGCAGATTGATCGATATATTGAACGCAAAATCGGCCCGGAAGGAAGAGCAAAGGCAGCAGGCATCGAACCTGGCAAGTCCCAGGAAATATAATGAAAGAGAACAGGCAGAGATTTCTGTTAGTGACAAGAAGTATACGCACAGAAAAGGGTTGAGTTTAGATTACGTTGACGAATTCATGGAAACCTATCAAGTTCAATCTCGAGATGATGACGATGTCTTGTCAATTGATTCCGATATTGATACAGCTATTCTTGGAAATTTGAGTCCTGAACAGCAAGAGGCACTTCTAAACTTGGACCTGAGTGGAAACACTGGTGAAGTTGCAATCCAGTTAAAGAAAATCCCAGGATTGACAAATAATCAGGTTACACTGTTACTGCAGGTGGCAAGTTCTCTTGCTGCTTGATACTCAGATACATAAGGTGGGAGAGAGGAAGAAGAAGTAAAATATTGTGCAAGTTTGAATTTTGATGTTGGATTTAAAGGTAGATATATATTATAATGGACCGAGTTAAGTTGGCCTCCCAATATAATACCTCCAATTAGGAGTACTTAATAGCAATGAAAGCTTCTTGTTCCTTGAACCTACAGTACAGTATCACACTTTGATTTTAGCATTCTTTCTTTTCCGTCTATCTACGTGCTACGAAAAGCAAAGCCTGCATGCATGCCCTCAAACTTGCGCCCGGTCGGCCAACTCCAAGGGGGATGACATTTTCGACAAAAACAAAACACGTAGAAATTAGTATATACCTACTTTTGGTATCTCCAAAGCCATACACTTCAGCAATCGAAACGTAATACTGGAGTGCTATGCCCCTCATACTCTAACCACATCATCGTTTCGAAAGCTGAAGCTATCTCTACGCTCAAATAGGCCATCATCAGGTCACCTACAGGGCTGTAGCAACGCGGCTACAAGTGCAGGTTGTTTGGGCCGAGTATATTTCCTTCTTTGCTATCGTTCCCGACTATGTTGGGCCTTTAGCAACGGCTCAGCCTCGTATTGACGTTGCTACACGCATAAAGGT
>JALLBH010000125.1:0-40320 GCA_036940005.1 Skeletonema menzelii
AAGGTGGGTAAATAATGTTTATATATATAAACAAATAAATTTTGAATTCAAAATCTATCCAAGCAACACAACACTACTCTTTTGATTAATGGTCCATCTGGTACAGGAAAAATTATGATAATCCATGCGATAGCACACAAGCTAAAATTATACATATTATTGGTTAATCATCGTGAAAAACTTAATGAGTATGATGATAGTCAAGTTTATTGTAATAAGTCAATATCTGTAGTTGTGTTATAAGATAGCCAGATAAATTAGGATATTGGAGGTTTTGGCTGTTAATATAAGAGTGACAGCCATAACAGCCAAAATGGTTAAAATAGATAACATACTATATAATTGTTTCTATTACCACATCTTGTCTAACGGGGGCTTTTATTGAATATTAAAAAAATATTTAAATAAGTCTTTAACAAATAGTTAAATTTAAAGTAGTTGAATTCTACTAAAAAAATATGTATTTATTATTAGTCTTTTTACCACTAATTGGTTCATGTTGTGCTGGTTTATTCGGCCGAAAACTTGGGCCTTATGGAGCATCTTATGTTACAGTAATTTGTTTATTAATTACTTTTTTTTTATCTCTTTTTGCGTTCTATGAAGTTTCATTGTTAGGGTGTTGTGTTTATATAAAATTCGTGCCTTGAATAAATTCTGAATTGTTAAATGTGGATTGGGGATTTTTATTTGATTCTTTAACGGTTATAATGTGTTGTGTGGTAACTTTCGTTTCTTCGATAGTACATCTGTACTCTACAGAATATATGGCACATGATCCTCATCTTCCTAGATTTATGTCTTACTTATCTCTTTTTACATTTTTTATGTTGATTTTAGTTACTGCTGATAATTTCATTCAAATGTTTGTAGGTTGAGAAGGTGTGGGTTTATGTTCATATTTGCTTATTAATTTTTGATTCACCCGTATTCAAGCTAATAAAGCTGCTATAAAAGCTATGGTTTTAAATCGTATTGGAGATTTTGGGCTTGTTATCGGAATTTTAATTATTTTTGTTGAATATAAAGCTGTGGATTATGCTACAGTTTTTGCAGTAACACCTATTCTGACAAATAAAGTTTTTAGCTTTTTAAGTTTTGATTTTGATTTAATTTCTATTATATGTTTTTTTCTGTTTATCGGTGCAGTAGGAAAATCGGCACAATTAGGTTTACATACTTGGTTACCCGACGCTATGGAAGGCCCTACACCTGTTTCTGCATTAATTCATGCGGCAACCATGGTAACCGCTGGTGTATTTTTGATAGCACGTACGTCTCCTTTGTTTGAGTATACTTCTAGTATACTTAGTTTAGTCACTGTTGTAGGTGCCTGCACAGCTTTTTTTGCAGCTACTGTTGGTTTATTGCAAAATGATTTAAAACGGGTAATCGCTTACTCAACTTGTAGTCAATTGGGCTACATGGTTTTTGCTTGTGGTTTATCTAACTATTCAGTTGGAGTTTTTCATTTAGTTAATCATGCTTTTTTTAAAGCGTTACTTTTTTTAGGCGCTGGTTCTATTATTCATGCAGTAGCAGACGAACAAGATATGCGTAAGATGGGAGGATTAAAAAAATTAGTACCATTTACATATTCTATGATGGTGATTGGCTCTCTTGCACTAATTGGGTTTCCTTTTCTGACTGGGTTTTATTCAAAAGATGTAATACTTGAAGTTGCATATGGTAAATACACAACAGAAGGCCATTTCAGCTATATTTTAGGAACCATGGGTGCTTTCCTTACAGCATTTTATTCTACTCGACTGGTTTATTTAACTTTTTTGTCTCGTCCAAATGGCTATAAATCTGTGATTTGTAGAGCCTATGATTCTTCTTATCAAATTTGTATTTCTTTATTCCTTTTAGTAATCCCTAGTGTATTAATAGGATTTTATGCTAAAGACATGATTATCGGTTTTGGAAGTGATTTTTGAGGAAACGCTTTGTTCACTACTAGCGAAAACATGAATAGAATAGATTCAGAGTTTATTACCCATATTTATAAAATATTACCTGTAATCTTAAGTTTGGTAGGTGCAACTTCATCTTTTCTACTTTATTCATTTGGCAGTCGATTATTGATACAATTAAAACTTTCAGTGTTAGGAAAAAAAATTTATCACTTTTTTAATAAAAAGTGGTTTTTTGATAAGGTATATAATGAACAAATTGGTCAATTTTTTTTTACTATTAGCTATACAATTACTTATAAAATTATAGATAGAGGAATTATTGAAATTTTTGGACCAATGGGGTTATCTTCTATTATAACAAAAAAAGCTAGTTATATTGCTAACATGCAAACAGGATACTTATATCATTATACGTTTTTAATTTTAACAGGTCTTACTTCAATTTTAGGTCTGCGACAGTTTTGAATTTTTGTAGGTAGTTTTACTGATTTTAAAATTTTTATTTTATTTTTTATACTAAGTTTTTTTTTAGTAAACAAAAAAACTTAAAAATTCATTATACAAATTATGTAAGTTTGGAAAAAAACAATTTAAAAATGGCAGCTAATACAGTACAATTAAATCCTTTTTACAAATTCATAACTCGTTGACTTTTTTCAACTAATCATAAAGACATTGGAACTTTATATTTGATTTTTGGAGCAATATCAGGTGTTGCTGGAACCGCACTATCTTTGTATATCCGAATTACTTTAGCTCAACCAAATAGTAGTTTTTTAGAATACAATCACCATTTGTACAATGTTATTGTTACAGGTCATGCTATACTTATGATTTTTTTCATGGTAATGCCCACACTAATTGGAGGATTTGGCAACTGGTTTGTTCCTTTAATGATTGGTGCGCCAGACATGGCTTTCCCACGAATGAATAATATTAGTTTTTGACTATTGCCTCCGTCACTATTATTATTATTTGCATCTATGTTAACCGAAGCAGGTGTAGGTACAGGATGAACAATCTATCCACCTTTATCAAGTGCAACAGCTCATTCTGGTGGCTCTGTAGATTTAGCAATATTTAGTTTGCACTTATCAGGTGCGTCTTCTATTTTAGGTGCTATTAACTTCATTTGTACTATTTTCAATATGCGAGTAAAAAGTTTATCTTTTCATAATCTTCCTTTATTCGTATGGTCTGTTTTAATAACAGCATTTTTATTATTGCTATCTTTACCTGTTCTAGCAGGAGCTATTACAATGTTATTAACAGATAGAAATTTTAATACTACTTTCTTTGACCCTGCTGGTGGAGGCGATCCTGTTTTATTTCAGCATCTTTTTTGATTCTTTGGGCACCCAGAAGTTTATATTTTGATTTTACCTGGTTTCGGTATTATTAGCCATATTGTTGTTAGCACAGCAAAAAAACCTATTTTTGGTTATCTTGGTATGGTTTACGCTATGTTTTCTATTGGTGTTTTAGGATTCATTGTTTGAGCTCACCACATGTTTACTGTTGGTTTAGATATAGATACTCGTGCTTATTTTACTGCAGCAACAATGATTATTGCGATCCCAACAGGAATCAAAATATTTAGTTGACTTGCAACTCTATGGGGGGGTTCTATCGACTTAAGAACTCCAGGACTTTTTGCGATTGGTTTTATTTTCTTATTTACTGTAGGTGGTGTAACCGGTGTTGTTCTTGCTAACTCTGGTATAGATATAGCACTGCATGACACCTACTATGTGGTCGCGCACTTTCATTACGGTGCGGCGTCTAACGTTGTTTCTGGTTGTCCATTTGGACCCATTTAATTGACTTATTGAATTAATATGATTACAATATATATTAATTCAATAATGGTAAATCATCGTACTTACCTGAGAGGGCTAACCTCGAAAGGGACCACAGCATGTACGAAAAGGTTCTCTGAAAGAGTGGGAGCCGAGATAAAAGGTATTTATACCGAGACACTCATGGATAGGTTAACGAATCTCAATTCGAAGGTGGGATCTGAAGTTCCTCTTCCCTATATAAAGAAAACTTATAAGGATGTGCGGGGTGTTAGATATTACGTAGTTTATCTTTCACTTAGTCAATCGAAGCAACCAACTAACAGTGTTAGTGAAAACGAAGAGAGTCCTAAAAGTGTCTATGCCCGGGAACAAACGGAATTCGCGATCTCCCGAAATACGAAAGTATGGGGGAGACGGAGGATTCATAGTACTGCTTTCATCTGCAGGAAGGAATCTAGCAAGTTTTCGATTGGCGAAGTAGAGTTCGAGGGTTCTACTATCAAAAATCAGTTTAATTTATTATATAAAGATTTAAAATTGAAGAACAAAGTTTCTAACCTAACTACCATATTGTCTAACAAAGAATTTTTAATAGGATGTTACACTAATATAAAATCTAAACCTGGTAACATGACTAGTAGCTTGGACCAGGAAACTCTTGACGGAATTAATATGAAATGATTTGAGGATGTATGCAATTCTTTTAGAAACGGATCTTTTAGATTCAAACCTTCGAGAAGAACTCATATTCCGAAGAGTAATGGAAAATTAAGACCTTTAACTATGCCTTCTCCGCGTGATAAAATTATCCAGGAAGGAATGAGGATCCTATTGAATGCTATCTTTGAGAAAGATTTTCGCAAGTCATCCCATGCATTTCAGACTAACAAAGGTTGTCACACAGCCCTTAATCAAATTAGAATGGAATTTGGCAAGGTGAACTGATTCATAGAAGGGGATATTGATCAACAATATCCCAGTATCAATCATAGTATATTAGTTAGTCTCCTTCGTGATAAGATTCAAGATGAACCATTCATTGACCTTATTTATAAATACCTTAAAGTGGGATACGGGGAATCAGATACCGAAGAGATAAAACCTATGAAAATAGGGCTTGCTCAAGGAGGTTTGATTTCTCCGGTTTTATCTAATATATACATGCATTCTTTTGATGTATGAATTGAGGATACTTTAGTGCCTAAGTATTCTATAGGTAAGAGAAAGAAGGCTAATCCTGAATACACGAAAATGATAAGGGAACATGGAAAGGCTGTGGATAAAACCATTAGAACTACCGTGGAAAAAGATCCTAATTATGGTAGAGTATTTTATGTACGTTATGTTGATGATTTTATACTTGGAGTTTCCGGGTCCAAAAAGACTTGTGTAAATATTCGGGAAGAAATCAAAACGTTCCTAGCTGAAAAGTTGGAGCTAAACCTCAACATTGATAAAACAAGAATTACTCATTCTACCAAGGATAAAGCCCTATTCTTAGGTTATCAGATTTGCTGTACTCCAATTAATAAAATGCGTATTGGTTATAATGCCAAAGGCAAACTAGTTAGACATACTACTCGAACAATTCTACTGGCTCCTATATCTAGAGTCTTGTTAAGATTGAGAGAGAAGGGTTTCCTTAATCGAGGAAATATGCCAACCAGAAATGGAAGGTATATAAACATCGACCTTTGAAATATAATAGATAATTATCTGGCTATTCAAAGGGGAATTCTAAATTATTATTCAATGGCTAATAATTATGGTAGGTTAGCAGCCAGAGTTCATTACAGTTTAAAATATTCCTGTGCCTTGACTATAAGTTCCAAGATGAAACTCAAAACCATGAGAGGAGCTTTCAAGAAGTATGGGAAAGACCTTACGATTTCAGGTGGTAGAAAGTCTATATCCTTCCCTAAAATCTCGTATTCGAGACCTAAAAACAGAATATCCATTAAAGAGCCTAATTTCGATAAAGCTCTGGATAAACTTATTTATAGGTTCAAACGTCACGCGGGATCTTTAGAGGGCCCTTGCATTGTATGTGGATGTAAAACCGACATTGAAATTCATCATATTAGGAAACTAAAAGATGTACTTCAAAATAAAGACTGGTTATCTAAAACAATGTCGAAATATTCGCGTAAACAGGTCCCTGTATGTAAGTCCTGTCATCAGAAAATCCATTTAGGAGTTTATGATGGGCCAAAACTATAAATTGTTAAATACAATCCTGTTGATCATAATTGCTGTCTTATGTGGGGAAATTTATGTCTTAAATGAAAGATTGTCCGAAATGACCGAGATTATTCATTCTATGAATGTAAAAATTAACGAAATGGAAGAACTTCAAAGAGATTTTGCGAAAGCAAATCTAGAGAAACAATCTAACTTAAAAGACGGAACCTACACCTTAGTTGGAATTACGGCAATTATATTGACGGTTGTAGCCTTGCTTTACTTTGGGGGGATCGACCCTGGTAGTATGGCGGATGCCCTAAACGTTAGCGCAAATCAAGCAGCCACAGAAACTATAGGACAAAATAATTTAAATAGTAATAATCTCATCGATTGTCTGAGAAACATTAAAGACATGAACCATGAAATCATTAACCAAATAGATTTAAAGTCTGAAATTTTAGTTTCCAAAATTGGTGCTGTTTTAAGTGCAATAACTAAAGGAAATTCGTTAAATGCTACCTTATCTTCTATAAAGTCTTCTATCGAAGACTTCGAATAATAATGTCTAGAGTCACTACTTTAGCTGATATTCGTACGGAAGAGATCTCTGTTCAAAGTCTTGTGTTGAGAGAACGTCCTTCAGAGGATGTTTCTGTACAAACTAGTTTATCGGGCGTTCCCAATTCCTCTAATCTTAACGAAAGTTTACGAGAAATCGCTAGATTCCGATTAGAAAGAGGAGAATCCAATTTGCCATTAAGACCAAATTTGGATGGAAGCAACGTTGAGGACGCAGCCGAAATTAGAAATTTAAATGAAAATCTGGATGAAGAAACCCGTTTGGATATTCTAAACTCAATCGTTAATGATAATTATCGTGACGACTTGGTTCGGATCATTTTATCTAATTTCTCCGAAGATACACTGACTAGGTTGCTCAACACATTACAAGGTCCAATAAATAGTTTGGAAGCTTACACGCCTTTTATTAATATCTTGATGTATAGTAACGTGGGAATAAACGACTTCAATACTGCTACGGCCAACCTTGTAAATCTGGTAACGGATTTACAGACGACTACGGAAACTCCGGTTCTTGACGTAGACGAAACTATAGCAAATATTGAAGAAAGAAATTTAAACGCGAATCAACAAGTTAATGAAGGTGCGGAAGAGGCTAATTCTCGGAGAAGTAATATCTTAGCTTCAGTAAATTGAAGAACCCTTCTAATTAGAAGTGGTATGATTCTAGTATCTGGTACTGCCATGTATTTTGGTGGTCCTCAATTAGGGTCTTTAGCCAATTTAGGTGCTCGAATATTACAAGATTCAGAATACTCTTCTAATACAGTTGCAAACTCACGTGACAACAGAACTACCTGAAATGATGTTTCTAGTAGTTTCTGAGGATCGTGAGGCTTGTTTGCAAGATATATGGGCAGACGGGATTAGGCTCTTTTATCAAACCTGGGTCGTAAAACTTTAATTATATAATAAAATAAATAGTAAAACTTGGTGAGAGCCGTATGCAGTGAAAGTTGCACGTACGGTTCGGGGTCGACTAGTTGATAAGCAGTAAGCAATTACGAGAGATCGGCTAGTTAGGCCACTGTTATCTATGGGAGCAGTTTTTTCTATGCTTGGAGGTATTTATTTCTGGTTTGAAAAGCTTACTGGAGTTCGTTATTCAGAAATATTAGGAAAAATCCATTTTTGAAGTTTCTTCGTTGGAGTGAATTTAACCTTTTTCCCAATGCATTTTTTAGGTGTTGCGGGTATGCCAAGACGAATTCCTGATTATCCTGACGCATATTTTACATTTAATAAAATTGCTTCTTGAGGTTCTTATATCTCTGCAATCTCTTCGTTATTTTTTTTCTACGTTGTATTTGAGGCTTTTTCATCAAACAAAATCAATAAAAAAAATTACCAATAACTTTTAATTCAAGTTTCATTTTTTTTTAAATTAATAAGAATATGATTTTTATAACACAATGTGATAGTCCAGCACTTTGGCAAACTTATTTACCTGACCCTGCTAGTATTACTATGGAAGGTATTTTAATTTTTAACAAGCATTTATTATTTTTGTTAACCGTAATTGTTTTATTTGTTGGTTGATTATTATTTTACACTATATATTATTTTATAGAATATAACAATAAATTTAGCTCAAAATTTGTTCATTCTAAAGAATTAGAGATTGTTTGGACTTCTATACCAGCTCTAATACTTTTAATATTATCTACTCCTTCATTTACTTTATTATATGCAATGGATGAAATTTCTGAACCAGAATTAACTCTAAAAATTTTAGGCCATCAATGGTTTTGAAGTTATGAAATTTCTGAGTTCAACTCTTGCCAAAAACAAGATCAAAGTTTAAAATATGTTTGTTATATGATGGTTTTAGATGGGTTACCTACTACTAAACAAGGGTACTTTAGGTTACTAGAAACTAATAAAAGAGTTATATTACCTACAAATACACATTTACGCCTTTTAGTTAGCGCAGCTGATGTACTGCATAGTTGAACGATCCCATCATTTGGTTTAAAAGTAGACGCGTGTCCAGGTCGATTAAATCAAGTAAATTTATTCATTAAACGTATAGGCGTTTTTTTTGGTCAGTGTAGTGAAATTTGTGGTGTAAATCATGGTTTTATGCCTATTGTTATTGTTTCTTTACCAACGACTCAATTTCATCATTATATAATGACCAAACTAGAATTAAATTAAGTTTGATCAGCAAGTTTATACTATTTGATTTTTTAAAATCTGCTGTTCATAAATTGTTATTTTTTACTTCTAATAAAATTTTTTGCAGTTTGTATTCCCCAGGTTAAATTCCTGTTATTTTTTATGTATTTCAATTTCAATACTTTTTTTAAATCAACTAGAAGATTTTATTCAACTGAGAGAACTGTATTTCCTTTGCATTCAAAGGTATTTGTAGCATATGAAAAATAAAATTCGTTTTAAATATTTAAAAACTAAGCATAGTTGACATTTAGTAGATCCTAGCCCTTGACCACTATTAGCTTCTTTAGGTGCATTTTTTATGACTTCAGGTACTGTATTATATATGAATAAGTTTTTAGGAGGAGGTCAGTTAGCTTTAATTGGTTTTTTCGTTCTTTTATACGTTATGTACACTTGGTGACGGGATATAATAAGAGAAGCAACATTTGAAGAACAACATACAGTATCTGTTCAACGAGGTTTACGGTTAGGAATGATTTTGTTTATCGTTTCTGAAGTGATGTTTTTCTTTGCATTTTTTTGAGCATTTTTTCATTCAAGTTTGTCTCCAACTTATAACTTAGGAGGTGTTTGGCCACCAGAAGCGATTCAAACAATTCAGACTTCAGGAATTCCTTTAACAAATACTTTTTTTCTTTTGAGCTCTGGCGCTACAGTTACTTGAGCCCACCACGCTATTATAGTAAGAGCGAAAAAACAAGCAATTGTTGGGTTGTTATTTACAATATTTTTGGCAACAATTTTTACTTTGTTACAAGGAATGGAGTATGTAGAAGCGCCATTTAATATTAACGACAGTGTGTTTGGTTCATGTTTTTATATGGCTACTGGTTTTCACGGTTTTCATGTATTTATTGGTACTTGTTGTCTAGTAGTGTCTTTGTTACGTATTGTTTATAATCATTTTACCTCAACACACCATTTTGGTTTTGAATCTGCAGCTTGATACTGACATTTTGTAGATGTAGTTTGATTATTTTTGTTTATTACTGTTTATTGGTGAGGGGGTATTCATTAATATGTAAAAATTTTAGGTTTCTATAAATTTTTATATTAGATTGTTTAATTTTTAGATTTTTTGAACAACGTTTGAGGAAAATAGTTCAGTTGGTAGAACAGTGGTTTTCAAAACCAAAGGTCAAGGGTTCAGATCCCTTTTTTCCTGAAATATTATATATTATTGATGTAACTCTTGTTTAATACAGTGTTTTATTATTAATGTCAAGGAAGAGCAATTGGTTCGCTCGCTAGGCTCATGTTCTAGAGGTTGTAAGTTCAAATCTTACCTTTGACAATTACTCTTTGAAAAATAGTTTAACCCTATTTTAAGTATATGAATTCAAGCTATGACCTGAAACCTAGTATTTTTGGCAAATTTGCAAATTTAAAATATTCAAATGAATATGGCAATTCAAATTTTATGTCTTCTTTTGTTATTAAAACGTTAAGATGGGGTAAAAATTATTTATTATCGATTTTAGATAGTCATTTAATACATTACCCAAGTCCACTAAATTTAACATATGCTTGGAGCTTTGGATCTTCGGCAGGAATTTGTTTAGTTATTCAGCTTTTATCTGGAATTTTTTTAGCTATGCATTATACACCACATATTGATCTTGCTTTTAGTAGTGTTGAACATATTATGCGAGATGTAAATAATGGTTGATTAATTCGGTATATTCATGCGAATGGCGCTTCGATGTTCTTCATTGTTGTTTATTGTCATATTTTTCGTGGACTATACTACGGTTCTTATATGCAACCAAGACAGTTACTTTGATGCTCAGGCGTTCTTATCTTCATTTTAATGATGGGTACAGCATTTATGGGTTATGTTCTTCCTTGAGGCCAAATGAGTTTTTGAGGTGCCACAGTTATTACAAGTTTAGTAACGGCAGTTCCAGTCGTGGGGCAATCTATTGTTGATTGGCTTTGGGGAGGATTTACAGTAAACAATGCAACTTTAAATAGATTCTTTAGTTTACATTTTTTCTTGCCATTTATAATTGCTGCTTTAACTCTTGTTCATTTAGCGCTTTTACATAAAGACGGTTCAAACAATCCATTAGGTGTAGATAGTACTGGCGATAAAATCCCGTTTTATCCTTATTACGTAATCAAAGATTTATTCGCTTTTTTTTGTTTTTTAACTTTTTTTGGAGTATTTGTTTTTTATTTTCCAAACGCATTAGGTCACCCAGATAATTATATACCAGCAGACCCTATGCAAACACCAGCCCATATTGTTCCTGAATGATATTTCTTGCCATTTTATGCAATTTTAAGGTCTATTCCTGATAAACTTGGAGGTGTAGCTGCAATGGGGGGTGCTCTTATTGTTTTGTTTTTAATTCCATTTACGAATACGTCTGAGATTAGAAGTACAACTTTTAGGCCTATTTTTAAAATTTTTTATTGGCTGCTTGTTGCTGATTTTCTATTATTAGGTTGAATTGGTCAAAAACCTGTTAAAGACGTCTTTGTTTGGGTAGGTCAAGTTGCAACAGTATTTTATTTCCTATTTTTTGTTGTTTTAATTCCTGTAATAGGCATTATTGAAGCTAAATTAGTTTCTTATAAGACTAATAAATGCGTTAGAAATGATCAGCATTAAATTAAGTCAAGTCGAATTTCTTAATTCGTTTCTATTTCAATTAATAAAATATAAATGACGTTAAAAAAAAAAAATTTGTTGAAAAAAATAAAAAATTTTACTATCAATTTTGGGCCGCAACATCCAGCAGCTCATGGTGTCTTACGGTTGGTATTAGAGCTTAATGGAGAAATAGTAAGTCGAGCAGATCCTCATATAGGTTTATTGCACAGGGGTACAGAAAAATTAATCGAATATAAAAATTATGTTCAAGCATTACCATATTTTGATCGTTTAGATTATGTTTCTATGATGGCGCAAGAGCATAGTTATTGCTTAGCGATCGAAAAACTTTTTAATTGTAAAATTCCAAAACGTGCTCAATATATTAGAGTACTTTTTGCTGAAATTACTCGTATTTTAAATCATTTATTAGCTGTCGGGTGTCACGCAATGGATGTTGGTGCAATGACTCCTTTTCTATGGGCTTTTGAAGAAAGAGAAAAACTAATGGAGTTTTATGAACGGGTTTCAGGTGCACGAATGCATGCAGCCTATTTCAGACCTGGTGGGTTACAAGTCGACATTCCGAAAGGCTTGTTAGACGATATTTACATGTTTACTGAGCAATTCAATTTGCGGTTAATTGAAATGGAAGATATGTTAACAGAAAATAGGATTTGAAAGCAACGGTTAGTTGATATTGGTGTTGTAACTGCTGACGACGCATGTCAGTGAGGCTTTAGTGGTGTTATGTTACGGGGTTCTGGCGTTCACTGGGATTTACGTAAAAGTCAGCCTTATGAAATTTATGATAAACTTAAATTCGAAATTCCTGTTGGGACTAATGGTGATTGTTATGACCGTTATTTAATTAGAGTTTTTGAAATGAAAGAATCATTGAAAATAATTGAACAATGTTTAAACTCAATGCCACTTGGTTACGTCAAAACAAATGATTTCAAAATTTCACCTCCAACTAGAAGTGAAATGAAGCAATCAATGGAAGCCTTAATTCATCATTTTAAAATGTATACCCAAGGAGTTATAATACCTAGTAGTGAAACTTATATTGGAACAGAGGCACCAAAAGGAGAGTTTGGGGTTTATTTAATATCTGACGGTACAAATAGACCTTATAGATGTAAAATTAAAGCTCCTGGATTTAATCATTTACAAGCTTTAGATTTTATGTCAAAAGGACATTTAATTGCTGATGTTGTCACAATTATAGGAACTCAAGATATTGTATTTGGAGAAGTTGATCGATAAAATCATTAAAATGCACTCTAATCTAAAATCTTTAAAAACTTTACAAATTTTTCCAAATGGTTGTATTTTTGTTAATTCTTCCCCTTATTTAAAAACTTATAAAAAATACAACTTTTCAAAAGAAAATTTGTTCGTTAATTTTTTAAAAAAGAACCAACTTGCTTCGACTAAATCTAATTTTTTTTATGCGAAATATCGAAATCAAATTGTTAAAAATTCAATAAATGAATTCACAGTTAATTGTAAAAAATATTAAAAATCTAGTTAAATTATGTCCTATAGAAAAAATTCAACTTTATGATCAAGAATTAGTGTTAGTTGTAAAATCACAACTATTATATGATATTTTACTATTTTTTAAGTACCACATATCGTATCAATTTAATATTTTGACTTGTATCACGGGTGTAGATTATCCTAACAACAAGTATAGATTTAAATTAGTTTATGATTTATTAAGCATTCGTTATAATATTCGTCTTAGAATTAAAACATTTACTCATGAATTGATTGGAGTTGATTCTTGCGATCAGCTATATTTCACAGCTGGTTGGTATGAGTGTGAAATTTGAGATATGTACGGTGTCTTCTTTAAGAATCATTCAAATTTAAAGCGAATTTTGACTGATTACGGTTTTGAAGGCCATCCACTTAGAAAAGACTTCCCTTTAAGTGGTTTTGTTGAAATGAAATATAACGAAACAGAAAAAAGAGTAATAAATGAGTCTATAGAGTTATGTCAAGAATATCGTACATTTAAGTTTTTATCTCCTTGATAATTTTTTTGCATAAGTATGAAAAAACAAATTCAAAAAGATAAGCTAATTAGAAAACTTTTTAACAAACGAGAGTTAAATCATATTATTTTAAAGAGTATAGTTAAAAATGAAAATTTACCTTTAGTTACAAAATGAAATGCGATATTAAAATTATCTAATTTATCAGGAAGACATAACAAAACTAAATTTGTTAGCAGATGCGTTTTAACTAATTCTAAAGCTAAACTTAATAAAACTTTTAAAAAATTTTCAAGACTAAGTTTATTACGACTAGCAAGATCTGGTGTAATTTCTGGGTTAAAAAAAGCGTCTTGATAAAACATAAACTAAAAATGATTTCATCTATTTTTCCTTCAAAAAATTTTTCCTGTTTGAATAAACTGTTAGTTTGCAATGATTCTTTTCATTTAAATGCTTCATTGTTTTATACTGAATATAGCGTTATCTTGACTTTTTTATTTGTTGCCATTGTATTATCTGTTATTATAGTATTATTTTCGTATATATTAGCTGTTCAAAACCCAGAGACTGAAAAATTGTCTACTTATGAGTGTGGGTTCGAACCTTATGAAGACGCACGCCATACTTTCGATGTTAAATTCTATTTAGTTGCTATTTTGTTTATTGTCTTTGATATTGAAACTATGTTTTTAATTCCTTGAACCAACGTATTAGGGCAATTAGATCTTGTTGGGTTTTGATCTATGATTGATTTTATGTTCGAATTAGGCATTGGATATGTTTATATCTACTGCATCGGTGCATTGGATATACATTAATTTTTTATGTTTTTGTATTATAAGAAAGGTGACTGAGAGGTTTAAAGTGAAGATCTGCTAAATCTTTGCATAATTTCTATTATGCCGTGGGTTCGAATCCCATCCTTTCTTTAAACTTAAGACCTTCTACACTAGTCCTATTTTGTATTATTGGAATATAGCCAAGTTGGTAAGGCCTTCGTTTTTGGTACGAATATTCAAAGGTTCAAATCCTTTTATTCCAACAAAAAATTTATTTGTAACTATTCTAAATAAAAGTCTTCATCGTCTAGTGGTTAGGACCTCGCCCTTTCACGGCGATAGCACGGGTTCAAATCCCGTTGAAGATATTAAATAAGTCAAGTATTAAAGAAAAAAACTTTTTAACGTATCTGCGTATAGACTAGAATTTAAAGTTTGTATTATTTAAACGAGACAGCTTCGAACATTGTATCATTGTAGATGAATACTTACTGTTGATGTCTTTGCCATCTATATAAAAATCGTTTAATCAAAATCTAAGTTGTGATTTAAAAAGCTTTTTTTGTGCAGGTTTAAACTTAAAATTTTCTAAATGAAATCTTGTAACTTTTTTTAAAAACTGAAATGTTAAATTGTTTAAATTAGAAACAGCATAGTATTGCAATCCCACATAATTTTTAAATTGGTAAATATTTTTTGAATTAAATACAATTTTGTTATTTTTCAAATAATTGGTAAGAAATAGTATTTTTTTAGAATAAGAAAAAACCTTTCTTATAATTTGTCAATCACTTTTTGCTTGTCCCAACGGCGTGATTACTTTAACGACTTTCTTAATACTTCCCTCAGTATCTATATATGTCCCTGAATTTTCAAAAAATACAGTGTTAGGTAAATGAAGGTGGTTGGTTATATCAAAGTTTTTTTTAAATTTTGCTAACTGCTTCATTTCTAAGCTACTGCTTTGTGTTATCAACAATTTATTTTTGTGTTTGTAATTTTGAAAAAAGTTCAGTAATTTTAGGTTTAATAGTTTTTTGATATTGGGTGTTGAGAATGAGCTATTTATAAAATAAATTCCTGCAGAATTTCTGAAATCTTTATTTTTTATTGTTTTTAAATTGCTAAAGTTTGCAAACCCCACATCATTTAAAGTAGAATTTAAAATATTTAATTGAGTTTGGCCGTTACCTTGTGAATATAAGCCTATATGTTTTGTTAGCGATTTTATTATGTTTGACACACCATAAACGTCTTCTCTTTTAAATATTTCTGCATTGGAAATTAATACAGGGTTTGACGAATTTACGAGTTCTTGACAAAATAGATTATTGCCTTCTACTAACGACTTTAAAATTTGAATATTGCTGCCAAGTGCAACACTAGAAAATGTTAAATTAAATAAAGAACCAATAGTAATTGTTTTAAAGTTCCCTTTTAAGTACCGTGATTTAAGTTTTAAATTTAATTTAGAGCCTTCATAACGAGGATTTACTCCTAGCAATACACAGGTATCTGATGTTGCAAGTTTAGTTTCATCTAAACTGGAGTTTAGTAAAAAATTCTCTTCTAAGTCAACGTTTAATTTACTAGATTCGGATTGTCTAAGTTTAAAAAATGAATGTTTATGTGTTAAAATATGTAGTAAGTTTAAAACTTCAATATTTATATTTTTATTCAGACAAATTGTTATATCGCACGGGTGAAAATAATGCTTTAATAAATGGCTTTGAAAATATAGTGTGCAAAAAAACTCTTTAAATAATTTCTGTCATGATAAGTTCAAGAATGATTCTTTTTGATTGTTGTTTAAAAAACTGTAAATTATTCTTTCAGGAGAAAACATTCCGTCAAACGAAAATCGAGTTTTATCAGAAATTCAATTTGTTTTGTAAGTTGCTTTTTCATATCCAGGTAAAACTTTTATTATTTGGTTATTTTTTAAAGATAATTGAACAGGCGTACCAAACCCATCAGAAAAATCAATGGAAGTTACATTTTTTAGCTCCCAATTTCGGTTTACAAAAGGGTATGGTTTTGAAGTTAATGCGCCGACAGGACATAAATCAATAACATTACCTGACAGTTCAGACTGAAAAACCTTTTCAACGTATGTACCAATTTCACTGTGTAGGCCTCGTCCAAACATTCCTATATCTTCAATCCCAGCGATTTCGGCAGCAAAACGAACACATCTTGTACAATGAATACATCGCGTCATTACAGTTTTTACAATAGGGCCAATATTTTTGTCTAAAACAACACGTTTAAAACTGTAGAATCTTTTCTTAGTTAACCCAAAAAAAAGAGATTGATCTTGTAAATCACACTCACCACCTTGGTCACAAATTGGACAGTCTAATGGATGGTTTAATAATAAAAACTCTAAAACATTTTCACGAGCTTTTTTAACTAAAGAGCTATTAGTATGTATATCACCATTTGCTAAACAAGATTTTGCATTCATTGCACAAGAAACAATAGGCTTAGGTGAGTTCTTTAGTTCTACAAGACACATACGGCAATTCCCTGAAATAGATAAATTTTTATGGTAGCAATAATGCGGCACATTAATTCCTAATGTTTCACAATATTCAATAAGAGGAGTGTTTTGTTTTCAAAAATTACTGCTTGAATTATTTTTAAATTCTAAGTCATAGTTAAATTTTATATTATTTATATGAAAGTATTTCAAAATTAGAAGAAAAAATTTTACTTGACAGTTGAGGACTTTAAAATAAAATTTTTAAAAAATTTAGCATAACTTAATTAAATAGTCGATTATTGTCAATAATTTTAATAATAGTGCTACTAGTGCGTTCCACAACCAGAGCATCATATAAGAAATATGCATAAAATGAAAAGTTTATCATTATAATAAATGTTTTCACTGGTTTTTACACGGCTGTTAGGGTTTTTGATATCCTTTAAAGTTACTGTATTGTTTTTGAGAAAGTAGATGTCAGCCAAACGTCTAGAAACTAGTACTAATATAAATATTTTTCTATATAATTTAGCTTTAGATTAAATCTTGTTCAAAATTAAGGAAACGTAGCTTCAAATGGTTAAAGCGTCGACTTGTCACGTCGAAGATTGCTGGTTCAAATCCTGTCGTTTCCGTATTAACAAAAATTAACCCTTAACGTTTTTTATTTTATCCATTCTAATAGTTTGTTTTAACCTGTAATATATGGTTAAAATTGCTAATCCTATCGCAGACTCTGCAGCGGCAATTGTTAATATGAATAAAACAAAGACATAACCGGTGATATCATCTAGATATATAGAAAAGACAACGAAATTTAAGTTTATTGCTAACAACATTAATTCAATTGACATTAATGTTATTAATATATTTTTTCTATTCAAAACGAGCCCTAATACTCCAATTAAAAATAAGGCTATAACAATATTCAAAATGTAGTTTAAATTTAAAATTATCATGTATATAGTACTTAAATATGGGTACATTGGGGCTTGAACCCAAGACCTGTGGATTAAAAGTCCAATGCTCTACCAACTGAGCTACATACCCATATAATTCCTTATTGCAAAAATATTATAATGCAAAAAGAATTAAAAATGCCATCATTAATGAGAAAAGAGCGATAGCTTCGGTTAATGCGAAACCTAAAATAGCAGTTTTGAATAATTCATCTTTTAAAGAAGGATTTCGTGAAATTCCAATTACTAATGCACCAAATACGGTACCAATTCCTACTCCAGCTCCTGCTAGTCCGATTGTTGCTAAACCAGCTCCTACAAATTTAGCTGCTTGTAATAACATGTAAACATAACAAAAATGTATTTATTTTTTTCGGTGGCTTTAAAGCAGCCTTTAAAGGTTAATTTTGAGATTTTAAAGGTCCCATCAAATTTTTAAGCTTTAAAATAATTTTAAAGATTTTAAAAGTCTTTGCAATGTCATCGTTTTTGAGTATACTATAATAAAATTATTGTCTTAACAGGTAGTTTAGCACCTCCAGTTTTAAAAGCCGTAACTGCAATGTTTCTTGATATTCCGCATATTTCAAATAAAACCGTACCTGCGCTTACCTTTACACCTCAATGGGATAAGGCACCTTTACCTTTACCCATTCGAACTTCAATAGGCTTTGCTGTAATAGGGATTGAGGGGAATACTCGTATTCACAGTTTTCCTTTCCTATTCAACTTTCTAACAATAGCTTGTCGTGCAGCTTCAATTTGTCGAGATGAAATAGTTCCCGCTTTTGCAGCTTTTAACCCAATACTTCCAAATCTTAATTTATTTGAGCGAAAATCAAACTTTGATAGTTTACCTTTTTGTAGTTTTTTATATTTAGTTTTTTTCGGTTGTAGTAACATGAATTTTTTAATTTTTGTTTTCACAAGTTCAAACTTTTATTCCAAACGTACCATTGGCTGTGTAAGCGGTCGATTGAAAATAGTCAATTTTAGAATCAAATGATTGAAGAGAAAATTTTCCAAACTGTAGAATAACACTCCGAGCCCTTGGTGCTCTATTAAATCTACCTTTAATGACAATTTTTATACCTGTAAGACTTGATATTTCAGATGTAATTATTAGTTTTATACTTTGTTTTAAAAATCCTAAAAAGTAATTGTCTTTCCGAGATATAGCAATTTGATCAGATCTTAGTTGGTTTAGTCTAAATTGATCACTTATAAACTCAGCTAATAATTTCGCGGATTTTCTTTTTGTAACAGTAATGAATAAAATATTTATTGCCTCCTTAAAAAAAGAATTCTTAACAAATTTTCTTAATTGTTTAAAGGTAACTTTAAAGTCTTTGATTTGATTCTGTGATAGTTGCTTAGTGCTATTTAAGTTTTGTAACGTTAGAGAAATATTAATCTTATTTTTAGTATACTCTGCTAAGCTTTCTAATAAGATTTCTTGAAACTCTATTAAATTGATTGCTTGATTCTTGTTGAATTTACCAGATAATACATTCACCCGATTTTTTAATTTTTTTTCTTCTTGAAATTTTTTCAAATTTGTTATTTGATTGTTGAATAGTATTTTTCCCGGCAAATTCCTTTTTTTCTTTTTATTTTTTTTGTTGATTTTTATGTGTGCTTGTAAGCGTTTAAAATATGCTGAAGATTTTTTCGAATATTTTGTTAAATGCTTATTTATAGTGTAAATTATTTTTGTTGTAAGATAAAAAGAAATGAATATTTGTAAAGTATTTTCAGAATAAAATATTTTACAATTGTGTACTTTTATCTTATACAAACCAAAAAATCGATTTAAGTATTTTTGAATTTCTAAAGTTTTGTATAGATATAAAGATGACTCTTCATTATTTTTTTCAATATACTTAGATTCTCAATTTTTTTTCTTAACTCCTAACCTAAAAATTCGTGCATCTGTTTTTTGTCCCATTTTTACTTTTTATTCTTTTTTTTTTTATAAGAAAATTGTTTTCGAGTAAGAACAAATTCTCCTAATTTATATCCAATCATTTCATCTACAATTTTTATCGTGATAAATGTTTTACCATTATAAACTTGTATAGTAAACCCAACAAATTTTGGCAATATTACAGAGTTTTTATATGCAGTTTTAATACCGTCTTTATAACTAGATATTGGGTTTTTAATATTATCTAATAATTTATTCTTAACATATGGCCCTTTCCATTTGGCTCTACTCATTTTTTAACGTTTTAAAAATTTAAATTCTTATTTTTTTTACTAGTCTTACCATTTTTAGTAGGTTTTCCCCACGGTGTTACTGAAGAGCGCCCTCCAGAGCTTTTTCCCTCACCTCCTCCATGAGGATGATCAATAGGATTCATCGCTACACCTCTAACAGTTGGTCTTTTATTTAGCCACCTATTGCGCCCAGCTTTTCCAATTATATTAAAGAATGAGAATTCATTTGATACTGTTCCAATTGTTGCATGACATGTAGATAAAAGAAATTTGTGTTTTCCAGAGCTTAAAACAATTCGGCAGTATTTAGAGGTTTTTTCAATCAGTTGTGAGCTGGTGCCAGCAGATCTACTTAATTGAGCTTTTTTATTTACTTTCAAAGAAATATTATGAATAAAGCTTCCTACAGGAATTTTCATTAATGTTAAAGAATGTCCGACTTTGACTTCCGCATTAAATCCTGACTTCACAATGTCGCCAATATTTAGATTTTTAGGAGCAATCATATAAAAATAATCATAATTTAAAAAATCATAAACAGCTGCAATAAAAGCAGTTCTAAAAGGATCATATTCTAAACTAGTTATAATCCCCACAGAGTCTTTATTTCTTATAAAATTAATTTTTCTATACTTTTTTTGGTGGCCACCACCTTTGTGGCGCACTGTTATTTTTCCAAGGTTATTTCTCCCTGCTGTATTCTTTTGACCAACAATCATTTTTTTTATTAAAGGAGTTTTACTCAATTTTTTTTTTGATAAATTAGTTAATCTTTTCTGAGTTACTGAAGTAGATTTATTTTTTGTTGAATTCATATAAATAAAAGTTATTTCAAAAATTTTAAGAAATTCATGCTTTCATTAAAAATAGCAAACAAATCATTTTTTTCATCTAATTTGATTAACCAAAATTATTTTAAACATTTATTCTCTAAAATTAAGATTTTAAAATTCATAAAAAAAGAAACATTTTCATTTTATTCATCTTGGTTAATTTTATTTACTTTTTTTAAACTATACCATATTAAAACAAAAATAAATTATTTCATATCGCATATATTTTTTTCTTTTTTTACTCATCAGAAATTAATTAGTTACGTTATAAACGTTAATCTATCTTTAACGAATACGTTAATCAATGTAAATGACGTCAAAGGCAACCCCAAGTTTTTTTATTCTGCTGGGATGTTCAATTTACAAAAAACTCAAAAAGTTAGACAGCCCAAAGCTATAATCACTATTTTGAAAGCTTTATTAGTAAAAATAAAAATTTTTAGAACAAAACCAGTTGCTTTGCATTTTAATAATTTGTTTTTTAATCATCAATCATACATTTATAAAAAACTTAAACGAAAAATTTTTATAAAGTTAGTAACAAGTTATAACTATCACCCTCATAATGGGTGCAGGTTAAAAAAAAAAAAGCGAATTAAAATTCGTACTCGAACTAAAAAATTATAGAAGGAATGACTGAGTGGTTGAAAGTGGCAGATTGTAAATCTGTTAAGTTTACCTTATCGTAGGTTCGAATCCTACTTCCTTCAACGAAATATAACGCAGTTTGGTAGCGTGCCTGCTTTGGGAGCAGGAAGTCATGTGTTCGATTCACATTATTTCGAAATTAACGATAGATTTTTACTTTTAAATTTATAATACGGCATTTTGATTAAATTTTTCATAGATTTATGAAAAATAGAAACATTTTCAATGTACGATAACTCTTTCATGTTCTTAATTTGTTTTTTAGAATAAATTTTATTATTCAATTTTAAACACAACAAATTAATCAAAGGGTTGATGTTTTTTAATTTTTTTGAAGTGAGTTTCAAGTGATTACTGTTTATTAATATAACAGGCCCATGCAACAGAGTAGTTAAGTTCTTAAATATCGAACAATTTAAAGTGTTAGTCATTAATGTATTAAAAACTCTATAATATTTTAATTTATTTTTTACTAAAGTTTGTTCGGTTTTTATTCAGCTTTCGCTGTTTAAAGAAGCTCCATGAAAAAAAAAGAAAAAATTTATTGTTTTGAGGTAATATTTGATTTTTAAACGTTTGTAGGTTTTTAAATTAAAATCCATTTTTTATTATTTAGGCTTAGTAGGATTCGAACCTACGACAAAACCGTTATGAGCGGTACGTTCTACCTCTAAACTATAAGCCTAGTAAACCGAAGGAAATAATTTTTGATTTTATGAGAAATATAAGTATAAGCCAAATTTTCGTTATTATTATTATAGGGGTTTTGATATTTACTGATTTTTCAAAAATATTGAAAAATACACGTAGTTTAGTTAAAAATAATAAAATTTACAAAAACTTAAAGAAAAAATAAATTCAGGAAAAAAAGGATTTGAACCCTTGACTTTTGGTTTTGGAAACCACTGTTCTACCGGCTGAACTATTTTCCTAAAAGAGATAGACCTCAAGAAATTTATGATCTATAAATACTTATTAGAAATTAAATACCGTACTTTTTTTTGTCTTATTGCTTGAGGTTTTATAGTAATAAATTGTTATTGCTATAAAGAGACTTTATTGTACATTTTTATCAAACTTAGTTTAACCCCAAACTACACCAATTTGTTGCATTTTCTAACAACCGACGTAACAGAAGTATTCGTTGTTTATATTAACTTATCTTATTTTATAGCTAACCAAACAATAACTTTATTTTTGGGCTACCAGCTTTTTGTTTTTTTAGCTACGGGGTTATACAGTTTTGAATACACTTATTTCAAAACTGTTCTAGTAATTATAACACTATATTGAATAAGCTTTGTTTTTATATTGAACACTTATATTTTCCCGACAAGTTGATTTTTCTTTCTAGAGTTCCAAGAGTTTTTATCGACTCAAAATCTAACATTTTATTTTGAAGCTAAGTTAAACGAATATATAACCTTTTATAAATCAGTTTACTATTTGTGTAATACTATTTTTCAAATAACAGTTGTGTTCTTCATCTTTTTAGATTTATGTAAAACTAATTTGTTAGTTTTAAGCAAGCTTCGAAAAGTTTTCTATTTCGCTTTTTTTTGCTTTGCAACAGTTATTACACCCCCTGATGTTGCATATCAATTATTAACTAGCATTTGTATAATAATAATTTATGAGATAACTACAGTCTATATTATTCTTAAGAGTGAGCTTTTAAAAACTAAGTAGGCAATCAATTAAAGCTAATTAAAATTCCTACTGACAACAATAAATATCCTAATGCTAGAGGAAGAAAGCTTTTTCAACCTATATACATTAGTTGATCATATCTATATCTTGGCAAAGTTGCTCTTGTAACTATAAAAAAAATTACACCTAAAGCAAGCTTTAAACTAAATCATAAACTTCCAGGAAGATAGTTAAAAGGAAATAAATCAACCAAAGGCAGTCAACCCCCTAAAAATAATATAGAAACAAAAGCACTCATTAGAAGCATATTAGCATACTCTCCTAAAAAAAACAAAGCAAACGTCATAGCCGAATATTCAACATTATACCCAGAAACTAGTTCAGCTTCAGCTTCAGGCAAATCGAAAGGGTGTCGGTTAGTTTCTGCAAGCATTGAAACACAAAATATAAAAAACATAGGTAATAACGGTATAATAAACCAAACGTTGTTTTGAGCCAATACGATAGAACTTAAATTAAAAGAACCAGCACAAATACACACATTGATTATAATAAAACCAATAGAAACCTCATAAGAAATCATTTGAGCTGCAGAACGTAACGCACCTAAAAACGGGTATTTTGAGTTACTAGACCAACCAGCCATGATTATACCATAAACACTTAACGAAGACGTTGCAAATAAATATAAAACCCCAACATTTAAATCAGATAATACAATCTGTTTTGATAACGGTAGGACAGCTCAACCAATTAAACTTAAAATAAAAGTCAACATAGGAGCAATCAAAAATATAGCAATATTTGAATTGCTGGGAAAAATAGTTTCTTTAACAAATAATTTTAAACCATCTGCTAATGGCTGTAGTAAACCTAAAAAACCAATAACATTAGGGCCTTTTCTTCTTTGTATGATACCCATAATTTTTCTTTCGGCTATAGTAAAATATGCAACAGAAATAAGTAAAGGAACAACAATAGCAAGAATTTTCAATACAATACAAATTATTAATACAATCATTTTTAGTTTAAGCAAAAATAAAAATTGATTAAGATAAGGTAGGATTCGAACCCACGGTATTTTACAATACAATAGTTTTCAAAACTAACGCCTTAAACCACTCGACCACTTATCCTATAAAAGCAAATGAAGGGATTTGAACCCTCATCTTTAATCTTGGCAAAATTACACTCTACCAATTGAGTTACATTTGCAAAGGTAATTCTAGGTTTAAATAAAAAATTTAATTGATTTGAATATGAAGAAAAGTTCGTTTTGGGACTTAGCTGTCGTGACTAGAGTAATATCTAGTTTAGGAATATCTTTGAAGAACTGATAATGATTTTCTAGTTCTTTAAATATTAATGGGTTTCTTAATTGAATTGAAATTGATTTTATAGATTTTAAGTTTTGTTTAAAATGTGCTGGTTGAGAATATTTAATTTTCGGAAAAATTGACGTGATTAGCTTTAAATAAAAGAAATACATTGCATGCTTTCTTAAAACTATCTTACAACCTACGGGGCTGCCTTTTTTAATTTTTAAAAATACATTCAAATATTTAGATTTTGTTAACCGGCTTTTTTTAGATGATAAAAATTCTAGAGCTAAAAGCCCTGAAATAAGGTGTTTAAAACTAGATTTCTGATACCCAAAATTCAGTATAATCTTTTCAAATTTTGGTATTTGTTCCACCTTTTGGTAAAAAAATATATTAGCTAGGTCGTACTTAATTATGTTATAAAAATATGTGTCAAGAAAAAACATTTTAAATTTTTTTATATAAATCCTGAAGAAAGAGTTACAAACTTGAGATTCTTTTTTTTTTTCAGAAGTTTGGGTATTGGCCCTATAACACGTGATGCGATTGGTTTTCCTTGTTTATTTATTAAACTAACAACATTCGATTGAAAAAAAAAAGTTGTTCCGTCTTTTTTTACTGTTTTAGCTTTAGTTCTAAGAATAATTGCTTTATGAACTTCACCTTTTTGCACTTTTGATGTTGATCGAGCTTTATTACGAAGTTTTTGTATAGATACTATTATAATATCACCAAGAACAGCAAACCGCCTATTAAAACCATTAAGAACTTTAATACACTTTACAGTTTTAGCACCTGAATTATCTGCTACTTTTAAAATTGTTTGTTGTTGAATCATTTTTTTTGCGTTTATAGCTCAATTGGATAGAGCGTTGGATTTCGGTCCCAAAGATTATAGGTTCAAGTCCTATTAAACGTATTTCATTGTATTATTCTAGAATCATCTATAATAAAAATACTTTTTCTTTACAAAAGCATATTCATACAAGCTTTTTTTCTTGTTAATGTTTGCACCTGTATTTTTAGTTGCAAGTAATAGCTCGTTAATAATTTTTTTATGCATTTTTTTTTCGTCTTTATTGTTTGTTCTTGTTAGAAAAAATTTCAAAGTAGATGAGATTCGGTTTGCATTGTTCACTATATAAGGAAATTCTTTTAATTGAGAGCGTTTATTTTTCTGTTTTAATTGTTTTACTTTAAGTAATGGTGTAACATTGATTAAAGCTATATTAATAAATTCTTTATGGTTTTTATCAAATAATTTATAGAAAAACTTAATACTTTTTAATCAAATTTTTTCAGATGTTGTGCTTTTACCTTTTAATAATAATTGATTGATTATTTTTTTATTCATAAACTATTAACTGTTTGATCTTTTAGTACCATATTTTGAACGTGAAGTTTTTCTCCCTTTTAATCCACTAAAATCCAACTTTCCACGAACTAAATGGTATTTAATTCCAGGTAAGTCTTTTACTCTACCGCCTCTAATCATAACTGTTGAATACTCTTGTAAGTTATGACCTTCGCCGGGTATATAAGCCATGATCTTCTTATTGTTAGTTAACCTTAACTTAACTAGTTTTCTTAAAGCTGAGTTGGGTTTTTTCGGGGTTCTTAAAAAAACTTTAGTACACACTCCTTTTTTTTGTGGACAATTATCCAATGCAGGTACTTTGTTTCGTAGTTTTTTTTTTTTCCTTTTATTACGACATAATTGATTGATTGTAGGCATTTATTTTAATTATGATACCAAAAAAGGGACTTGAACCCTTACTCTTTTATAAAAAGAACTAGAACCTAAACCTAGTATGTCTACCAATTTCATCATTTTGGCATAAAAATACTCGTTATCGGACTTGAACCGATACTTTTATATAAAAATCAGATTTTAAGTCTGACGTGTCTACCAATTTCACCAAACGAGCCTCTTAATAATTCCACAATTTGATTTTTTAACACTAGGTGCACAAGTATTCGGACTTTTAATAACTTTATCTTTTTTTTACTATTTTAGCATTAACACAGTTATACCTAATTTTGTAGAAGTGAAAAAATTTAGAGCAAAAAAACTAATAAAAAACACTACTTCTATTTCAACAATGAATCTAGATATAACAAACAATAAAAAACTAATTAATAATAGCTATAAACTATTTATGCAATAACTTGAAAAGGGAATATAACTCAATTGGTAGAGTGTATGCTTTGCAAGCATAAAGTTATCGGTTCGATCCCGATTATTTCCAAATTTATTTCAAAGCGTATTTTTCTCTTTAGGCTGGATTTGAACCAACAACCTAGTGGTTAACAGCCACTCGCTCTACCATTGAGCTACTAAAGATTCCTTCAAATATTTTATTTTTCATAAAACCTAATAAATGAGTTGAAATCAAGTCAGAAAGGATAATACGATAAACAATTAGTGTAGTTAATATCTTCTATAACTAATATCTGTAATATTTTATAATTAACATAAAAATGCTTTGGTGGCGTTGGTCAAGTCTTTGAATTTAAAATATTTGAAGTGACAAAGTCAAAAACGCTAGCATCAAACGAGATTATATCTCCTTTTTTTAAAGTGTAAGAATTAGATTGAACAATTTTACTATTAACATAAACTTTTTTATGAGATATTAATTGTCTTGCGTTTCTAAGACTATGAGAAAAATATGTACGATATATTGCAGTATCTAATCTAGTTTCTAATTCTTTAATGAATAAAACAGTTTCATGTATACTAGTAGATTTAGAATCTTTTAAACTCAACTTCACCAACTTTTTTAAGTAAGATTTTCTCAATTTTCCATAGAAAAAACTAAGTCTTTGTTTATTTTGCAAATTGTATTTAAACTTTCTACTGAAAAAATCTTTAAAATTGAATAAAACATGTGAGATAGGGTCATAAAACCTTTTTCGGTTAAACTTTAAAGTTAAATGTTGGAATTTTTGTCATTTTTTTTTTCTAAATTTTAAAAATTTATCACTATTTTGAATGTTTTTTCTTAAGGTTAAAAATTTTTTGTATAATGGCTTATTACGTCGTTTCTTTGTAAGGGGCATAAATATTTTTAAAAACATAATTTGACTTTAAAAACTTTTCAATATTGAGAAAGAAACTAATTAAACTTAGTGACAATGTGTTTAATCTTATTCTTTTTCAATGGTAGTTTTTTTAATAAAGAGTAGAAAAGAAAAAAATAAGTTATTTTTATGTTCTTTTCAGCGAAGTTAAAGTGTCCTAGAGTTTTATAGGTAATTTTAGAAAAATTTGAAGGAGTACAATTAAAAGATAAAATAGGAATTCCAGCTTTATAAAATTCATTAATTGCACTCGTCTCAATTTTTTGGTTAAAAATAACAACTAAATGCGGTTTTGTCTTAACCGTTAGTAACAATTTAAGACTTTTAGAAAAGTTTTGCGATTGAATTATTTTCAAATAAGTTAGTATTGAAAAGCGATTTCTAAAAATCCCGCTAATTCATGATTTTTCTGAAATAAAAGTATGGTTGGTAAAGTGTATAAGTTTCATTTGTTTCATTTTAGAGATAACCGGAAAACCTATAAATAAAATTTTGAATTGACATACATGATATTCAAAAATAATTTTCAAAACTTGTTTTAAGTAAGCTTCTATGTATTCTAAAGTATCATTTGAGAAAGTGGAAATATCAAAAGAAGACGGATTAGAATATATTTGTAACTTTAATAGGTTATATTTAAATAATTTATGATTTTGATTTTTAATTAGATTTACTTTCATTTTTAAACTTTTTTACCTTCTTTTAAGGTAATTTTTTCTGTTGCATATAAAATACCTTTTCCTTTATATGGTTCAGGAACTTTGCATGCCCTAATTAATGAGGCTATTTGGGTAACAAATTGATAAGAATTTCCTATAATAAAAAGTTTATTAGCCTTTAGACAAAAAATTTTCAAGTTTTTTGGAGTTTTGAAATAAATAGAGTGGCTATATCCTAATTTTAAATGCAGTAAGTTAAAATCTAGTACTTTTAAAATAGACACACGAAACCCTACCCCAATAAGATTAAGTTTTTTGCAAAAAAAACTTGAAATTTCTAAGAGCATTTGCTTTATTAAGACTACTTGGGTCGTTTGTATAGCTTTTAAACTTCTTTTTTTATTATTTGACATATTAGAAAAAGGCTCTCTAGTTATTTTGATTAATTTTTTGTCTTTTTCAATAACCAATTTAGTTTTTAACTTTAATGCTTTCTGAGTAACGGAGTTTGTGAAAATAACAATATGATTTGTAGTGCAATAATAAAGTGATATATCTTTTGGAATTTTGATTATATGTCGTTTTGTAATGTTATTCATTTTTATTTGATTATGAATAAAGGTTTTCCTCCGGTATGAGTTTGTTTACATTCATGAATTGTCATCAAACCTTTGTGTGTTGTTAATATAATAAGACTTTTTTTTGTATCAAGCTTTCACAAATGTGATGCTGAGTAATAAATTTGATGACTAGGCTTAGATATTAATTTTAATGAACTCATTGCTGGTTTTCCGTTTTTATATTTTAAGAAAATTTTTAATAAGTTTGGGTCTGAATCATAGATTTTATAACCTAAAATAAAGCCTTCATCCCAAAGAATGTTCAGGAAGGCAACAATTAGTTTTGTTTTTGGTTGAAAAATAAAATTTCTTCGAGAAGTTTGGCTGTTTCTTAAATCGGTAGCTATATTCCATATAGTGTTTTTCATAAAAAATTTTTAATATGTTTAGAGACAGGATCGAACTGCCGTCACAAGGATTTTCAGTCCTTTGCTCTACCTACTGAGCTATCTAAACATTTGCCTGTACTCATTTTTTTTTAATTATAAGAATTAAATTTTTTTAACAAAATCTCACCATGAACATCTAATAGCTTTAAAAACACATATCCAGTTTTATTTGAAAAAAAGGATTGTTTAAGCGCTGCATGCTTTAATTTATCAAACTCTAATAAATTTAACTCATTTTTTTGAAAAAACTTTAGTATAAATCTATCAGAGTCTGTTTTATTAAACAATGAAGGTCTAAAAAGTTTAGTATCTAATCAAAACTTTGTTTTAATTTTAATATCAGAAAATAGTTTTACTTTTATTATTTTTCAAATAACTAAAAATTTAGCTACTTGAGATACATGAATTTTTAATTGTTTATTATAAATGGAATATCCAAATTGCTCTTGAGACTTCTTGTTAACATGAGGCGATTGTAATACAGAAAAAAAAAAAACTTTTTTATTTTTTTGAGATTGTATAGGAAAAAATTTTAAATTAAGAACTTCGTTTGTTTCAAGCTTGTAGAAAAATTTTAAAAAGTTTGTTAAAGAATTTAAATTCTTTGAATAAATAGATAAGGTAATAAACATAAACTTTGTAATTTTTAGATATAATACAAGATTTAAGAATAGACATTGGCAAATGAAAAGACTCCAACATGTTTAACGAATTTTAGATGCGGTCTTAGCGTTGGTATGAGTACGTTGGCCCCTAACAGGCAAACCACGTAATCGTCGGATACCTCGGTAAGCTTTAATTTGAATCAAATTTTTTGCTAGCATAATTTTTGATTTTCTTAAACTACTATTTATCGACAGATTTGAGTTTTCTATAGATTTAACTAATTTTATAATTTGATCTGGTTTTAAAGTGGATAGTTTACAGTTATTAGATAAACCTAACTTTTTACAAATTGAAAAAGATTGAAAATGGCCAATTCCATAAATTCTAGTCAAAGAGAAAAAAATTGGTTTATTTTCTAGCAGTTCTGTTTCTAAGATATATACCATTTATAATTTACAAATATGTGTAACTTCAACTAACATATTAACACTCATATGCATTGAATTTAAAAAAACTTCTGGGTATAGACCAATGACTAATGTACCAATAATCAATGGTAGAAAAGCAAACGCTTCCCGCTTATTGATATCGATGTAATCTTTTAAATATTGAATTTTTAAATTACCATAAGAAATTCTATTAAACAATCATAATGAATAACAACCACCAATAATCATACCGGTAGCACTAATAAAAGTAGCACTAGTATTGGTCTTGAAAGAACCGGCCAATATTAAAAACTCTCCTACAAAGCTACCTGTACCGGGTAACCCAATGTTTGACATTGTAAAAAATAAGAAAATAAATGTATACAAGGGCATTGTGTGAACTAAACCCCCATAATACTTAACCATTCTGGTATGGTGTCTTTCATAAACTATTCCAATGATTAAGAATAAAGCACTTGCTACAAAACCATGGCTTAAACTTTGTAATATTGCCCCTTCTAATCCAACTGTATTGAAGCTGAAAAGACCCACCATTACTAAGTTCATATGCGCAACGGAAGTATACGCAATAATTCGTTTAAAATCAGTTTGCCGGATTGCAGTAAAGGACGTATAAACAATACCAACAATAGAGAGTAAATAAACAATTGGAGCAAAAAAAAAAGATGCTTCCGGAAACAACGGAAAAGAAAAACGAAGGAAACCATAAGTCCCTAGTTTTAATAAAACACCGGCCAAAATAACAGAACCTGCAGTTGGAGCCTCTACATGGGCTTCTGGCAACCACAAATGTACAGGAACCATTGGAACTTTAGTTGCAAAAGACCCGAAGAAAGATAGTCATAGAAATTTTTGTTCTGTTGTAGAAAAGACAAAAGTTAATAACACTTCATAGTCAGTTGTTCCTACTTGATAGTAAATATACAAAATTGATAATAACATTAATACCGAGCCTAATAATGTGTATAGAAAAAAAAAATAAGCAGCTCTAATTTTTCTTTCTCGAGAACCTCAAACACCAACAATTAAATACATTGGAATTAACACACTTTCAAAAAAAATATAAAATAATAATAAATCTAAAACAGAGAAAACTCCAATTAGAAAAAATTCCATTACTAAGAAAGCAATTAAAAATTCTTTTATATTTATTTTAACGCTAGTTCAACTTATTAATATACATAAAAATATTAATAAAGTGGTCAAAAGTATAAAAAATAATGAGATTCCATCAATGCCTAGGCTAAAGTTAAAATTTAAAAAAGGAATCCATAGCAGTTTACTTACAAATTGAAAAGAACCAATAGATTTATTAAAAAAGACTCATAAAAAGAGAGAAACTACATACGCTAAACAAGATGCATTTAAAGCAATTGATTTCAATAAAGAATAGTTTGACGACGGTACAAATAATAGAAAAAATGTTCCAATTAAAGGTAATATCAAGACAAAAATCAATAAATTTGTCACATTTAATAAAAAGAAATCTAACATTTACATTTTATAGGACTTGAACCTATGTCCATCAGCTTAGAAGGCTGTTGCTCTATCCAACTGAGCTAAAAATGCTAAAGATAAAGGCTAAAATCGGACTTGAACCGATATTAAAAGATTTGCAATCTAATACATTAACCAAATTATGTTATTCAGCCTAAAAACAAAAATTACGTATAATTTTTAAAAACGTCTCTAACAATAACAAATCAAAATTGAAAACTATACTATCATCATAGTTAATAACAAAGTTATTTTGTATGAAAATAAATAAATTAATGTTGGGTTTACAAACAAGAAAAGTAAAAAATAGAACAAACAAACTACTAAAATTGAAATATTTGATTCTATTGGGTAGTACAATTTTCCGGCTACAGAATTTTCAAAGTACATGATTTTTACTATTCGAATATAATAAAAAGTAGAAATTACACTACATAATATACTAAGGATTGCAACAAAATACATAGATGCCTCAATAGAAACTAAAAAGATTCCAATTTTAACTAAAAAACCAACCATTGGTGGTAAACCCGCTATAGATAATAAAACGGTACTGAAAAATAAAGCTAGAATATTATTAGATTTACTTAACAAATTTAAATCTGTTAAATCTTTATTTTGTTTCTTACTGTATCTGTACTTCAGTTGCAACAATAAAAATATTGACCAAATACATAAGCCAGCAATCATGTATAGGAAAAGATAACAGAACAATGACTGCATACCTTCAAATGTTCCAGTGCTGAAAGCGATTAACGTATACCCCATATGACTAATCGAACTATAAGCTAAAAGACTTTTTAATTTTTTTTGTTCCAAGCCACCAAAAGAACCAACTATTACGGTTAAAATTGCGATAACAATAATATAATAACGTCATTTGATTGAATATTCAAAAAAACTTGAATAAAAAATCCTAATAATCAAAATAAAAATGGCTAGCTTAGGCACAACAGCAAAAAAAAACGTAGAGCTCGAAGGTGATCCTTCATAAACATCGAGTGATCATAGATGAAATGGAGCTACTGCTAGTTTAAACAGAAGACTTACGAAGATAAATACCAAAGCAAATTGAATTAAACCCCCGTCAATAAAAACGTGTTTAACAAAAGTATAATTGTCTACCCCATAAACACTTTCATATTCTAGATACATTAAAAAAAACAAATTTTTTAAATCTTCAAAATTTGTAGTGCCACTAACTCCATATAGAATAGAGGAACCAAACAAGAATAAACTAGATGAAAAAGCTCCTAAAATGAAGTATTTCAACCCAGCATCCACTGAAAAGGCTGAATCTTTTTTCATGGCTGCCATTATATAAAAAGATAAACTTTGTAATTCAATTGATAAATACGCAGTAATTAAATCATTTGAAGAGCATATAAAGAAAATACCTAACAAAGCAAAAAGTATTAACACACTATACTCAAAATAATTAATCTTTTGTATAACTAAGTAACGTTGAATCATCAGGAAACAAAAAATTGAAATTAAGGCTATCCAAGCTTTAGAAGAAAAGCTTAAATAATCAAGAATAATAGTATTATTAAAAATCTGAAAATTATTGTATTCAACACTATTGTTTAACAACAAAAAACAAAACATAGCAATAATTAAAATACTTAAATATAAAATAGAATTTTGAATTAATAAATATTTATTGTTAACTGATATAAAGGTTCCGTGGATAATCAAATAAATTATAGAAATACCTAAAAAAATTTCAGGTAGTAGCTGTATTTCTTTAAATATTAACATTTATAAATTAATTCAAAAAGACTGTGAAAATTTTTAACTATGTTTAAAAACTTAACCTGCTTTACTATTAATACTAAAATTCACATAAAAAATATAATCAATTAGATTAATTTTTTGTCTGAGATTTTTCAAAAGAAAAGAAACACGATTTTTTCATTGAACAGAGTTTTCTAAGAAAGTATCAAATTGTGGAATTTTATAAAGTCTGCAAAAGACAATAAGAATTTAATTATAAATTATTTAAGTATGTAAGACTGAATTATAAGTACGAGAAAGTTGCTTAAAAGTGACCTGTTTTTTAGTAATTTTAATAGATCTTGTTAAAACTAGCGTTACAGGCCCAATAGTCGCTAATAACAAAATATTACCGGAAAGTAAAAACTGAATAATATAATCAGTATACAGCAGATGACCTATCGACATAACTTCAGTGAAATAATCTAATTTATTAAACCAATCAAGATAGCAATTTCACAAAAAACTAACATCATAAGGGTTAGCTGACTCGAAGGTAGTAGGGACTATTAATAAAATTTCAATTAAGAAAACAATGCCAATAAAACTACCAAATGGAAAATATTTCAAAGAATCTTTCGCTAAATAAACTGTTTTTACATCTAGCATCATGACTACAAATAAGAACAAAACAGCTATAGCTCCAACATAAATTATGATAAAAATCAACGAGACGTATTCACACTCTAACAAAAATAAAATGCTGGATGAAGAAACAAAACTTAATACCAAAAACAAAACAGAGTATATTGAATTTTGACTAAGAATAGTCATTAGGGCGCTAACTATCAAAATAAAAGAAAAAAAATAAAAAAATAAATTAATTATCATAGAATTCTAAAAACTTAATAATGAAAGAGGGATTTGAACCCCCGACATTTGGATTATGATTCCAACGTTCTAACCAACTGAACTATTTCATTTGTTCCAGCTACACGTTCCCGTACAGCTACCTTGTTACGACTTCATCCAAATTGCTAATTTTTCAATGAATTAACTTTTTTTACTTTTTGAAAAAAGCAAAAAAAAATTAAATTTTCAAGTAAAACTAACTTTCTGCATGTGACGGGCGGTGTGTACAAAGCCAAGGTACGTATTCACCGCAACGTTCTAATTTGCGATTACTTGTGATTCCATCTTCATGTAAACGAGTTGCAGTTTACAATTCGAACTAAGAAAATTTTTAAAGATTAACTAAAATTTTTTGTTACTTTTTGTCATTTTCATTGTAGCACGTGTGTAGCCCAACCCATAAGGGCCACAGTGACTTGACTTAATTCTCACCTTCCTTTAAAGTTTTAGCTTTAGTTAACAAACAGTCTTTTTAAAACAAAATTTTCAATATAAATCGAAAATTAAAAGTAAATTTTTAAAAACAAGAGTTACGCTCGTTTAAAGGAATGAACCAAACATCTCACGACACGAACTGACGACAGTCGTGCAACACCTGTAATGAAAAACTATTAATTTTTTAATTAACATTAATAATAAAAAAAATTTATTAATTTAAATTATTTTTCAATATGTCAAGGGTTGGTAAGGTTTTGCGCGGATTATCGCATTAAACCACATGCTCCACCACTCGTTGTAGGCTCCCGTCAATTCCTTTGAGTTCCAATTTTGCAATCGTACTCCTCAGGCGGAATGCTTATGGCGTTAGCTTAAAAAATCCAAAATTTATTTTCTAAATTACAGCACTCAGAATTTACAGTGTAGACTACCAGGGTATCTAATCCTGTTTGCTCCCTACACTTTCGTCCCTCAATGTCAGTTTGTACTAAAGAGTCGCCTTCGCTAATGATATTCCTTCATGTATTCTTGGAATTTACTCCTTAACATGAAATTCTACTCTTCCGTATAAAACTCAAGTAAAACAGTATTGTATATTTTTTTAAAGTTAAGCTTTAAATTTTAACATATAACTTATATTACAATCTACGGACTCTTTACGCCCAGTAATTTCGGATAACGCTTGCCCCTCCCGTATTACCGCGGCTGCTGGCACGAGATTAGCCGGGACTAAAACTTCTTTAAATAACGTCATTATCATTTTTAACGAAAGAATTTTACAACCAAAAGTTGGTCGTCAATCATTCACATAATATTGCTGGATCAAACTTTCGTTCATTGTCCAATATTCCTCACTGCTGGCCAAAAAATTAGCCTGGACCTTGTCTCAGTTCCAGTGTGGTTGTACGTCCTCTAAGACCAACTAAAGATCAAAGGCTTGGTAAACTTTTACTTCTACCAACAACCTAATCTTCCACAAACTCATCTTTTAACAATTATTTCTTTTATAATTTTTGCTTTTTTAGTGTTAAAACATTAAAAAAGTGTTTAATATTCCTACAAACTAAAAAATAGTTTTATCCTGAAAAAAATCAAAATTTTTAAATAGGTATAGGTTATCTTAAATTAAAAGGTAGACAAAAATATTTGCGTATTTCTCACCCGTTCGCTGCGATATTTTAATATATTCTCGCACAACTCGCATGTGTAAAGCATATTATTAGCGTTCACCCTGAGCCAGGATCAAACTCATTTTTAATAACTTAGAATTATTTATAAAATTCTAAATTTGTTTAACTTGAAATCTTGTATATTTTTAATGTTTATAGCCTGTTAAAATAGTTAAAAATGATTTTAACATTATAAATCATAAATGTTTTTAAAATTTAAAAAATATATAAAATCTTAAACAATTTAAATTTTAGTACTTATTAGCTAAAAATTTTACAACTCTTACACATTAAGCCTATTACGTAATAATCTTTTACGACTTTTAAAAAATTTTTTTTAAGGTTAGTTTCTTGTTTAAATGCTTTCAACAATTATCTATTATGAATATAGCTACTCGACTATGCTATTAAAATAACAATCGATTGACCAGAGATTCACTTTTCCCGGTCCTCTCGTACTAGGGTCTACTCCTCTCAATTTTTAACACTTACGGTAGATAGGGACCAAACTGTTTTACAACGTTCTAAACTCAGATCATGTACCGCCTTTCTTGGCGAACAGCCAAACCCTTGGAACCTTTTACAGCTCCAGGATGCGATAATCCAACATCGAGGTGCCAAACCACTCCATCGATAGGGTCTCTAAAGAATGATTAGCCTGTTATCCCTGGCGTACCTTTTATCCGTTGAGCGATGACCTTTTCCACTCAGAGTCACCGGATCACTATAACCGACTTCCGTCCCTGTTCGATTTGTCAATCTTTCAGTCAAGCAAGCAATATACTATTACGCTCTTCAATTGAGTTTTATCAATTTGAGCTTACCTTCGTGCGCCTCCGTTACTCTTTAGGAGGCGACCGCCCCAGTCAAACTACCCATTATAAACTGTTTTAAATTCATGAGTAACAAAAGTTTTTAAGAGTGGTATTTCATTGATGTTTAAATAAATAACTTATGTTACGATTTAATAAAAACTTACCACATATTCTACACAAAAAAAATTTTATTACAATTTATAACTATAGTAAAGGTGCACAGGGTCTTTCCGTCTAGCCGCAAGTAGTCTGCATCTTCACAGACATTTCAATTTCACTGAAATTGCACTGGAGACAGTAGGACAGTCGTTACGCCATTCATGCAGGACACCAATTAAATGCCAAGGAATTTCGCTACCTTTGGACCGTCAGAGTTACAGCCGCCGTTTACTGGGGGTTAAAGTCAAAGCCAAAACTTTTTCTCTTAATCTTGCAGCACCGGGCAGGCGTCAGTCTCTATACTTCTTTTTTCAAATTAGCAGAGACCTGTGTTTTTATTAAACAGTCGCTGTCCTCGATTTTGTGACAGCTTTTAAAAGTTTTACCTTAAAAAAGCTACTCCTTATTCCGAAGTTACGGAGTCATTTTGCCGAGTTCCTTCAATACAATTAATTCAAGCACCTTAATTTACTAAATTTGTTCACCTGTGTCGGTTTAGAGTACGGTATTATTTTAAGCTATTTCTTGAAAACACTAAAAAACTTTTAATTAAAATCATAAATAAAAATTAAATTTGTATTTTGTCACTTTAAAATATAATAAAAAAATTACCCATCAACTACAACTTTCGTTTTTATCTTAGGGACCGATTAACACTAAGGAGGATTAGCCTTCCCTTAGAAACCTTGAACTTAAGGTGACAATGTTTATTATTCACAATGTTTTTCGCTACTCATATCAATATTTTCATTTTTGATTTTTCCAATTTATATAACTATAAATTTTCTTAAATATACAAAACGTTCTGCTACCATTTAAAATAATATAACATTAATTACCTTATTTTAAATTTATTGTTTCGGCAAATAATTTTAGTCCCTATACATTTTTGATGCAAAAAAACTAAACCAATGAGCTGTTACGCTTTCTTAAAAGGATGGCTGCTTCCAAGCCTACCTATAGATTGTTAAAATTTTTTTACTTTCTTTTTCACTTAATTATTTTTGAGGGCCTTAACAAATAATGCGGGCTGTTTCCCTTTTGACTATGAATCTTAGCACTCATAGTCTGTCTGTTTAAAATCTTTTTAATTCTATATTTGGAGTTTCATTAAATGCAGTAAAACTTTACGTCCCCTTTATTTATCGAGTGCTCTACCTTAGATAAAGAATTTTAAACGCTCTACTTAAATAGATTTCGCAGAAAACCAGCTATCTCTAAGTTTGATTGGCCTTTCACCCCTAACCACAAATCATCTCAGTATTTTTCTACATACACGAGTTCGGCCCTTCAATAAGCGTTACCGCTTTAAATTCAGCCTGTTCATGATTAGATCACTTAGTTTCGGGTCTTATATCAAAGACTAATTATTTTTTTAAACGAGCGCAGTTTAGAACTCAATTTTTTTTAGCCTACACTTTTAAATGTTTAAGCTTGCCATTGATATAAACTCATTGATTCATTATGCAAAAGGAACGCTGTCACTTTTTTAAAGCTACAACTGATTATAAACATTAAATTTCAAGTTCTTTTCAAATTCGAAAATTCTATTTCACCTTTCCCTTACGGTACTATTCGCTATCAATCGTTAAAATTTTTTAGACTTTGAGGGTGGGACCCCATTTTTGAAATAATACACGACTTGTATCATTTTACTTTATATTTTAAAATTTTACTATATGTTTTACAGGGCTATTTATATTATTTTATGTTACCTTCTTTGGCTTTTAAGTCTTAAACATATTACTTATGGTTTTTAAAAAAAGTCTATACCGCTTTTGCTCGCCACTACTAACGGATTCTCGGTTGATTTTTTTTCTAGTTACTTAGATGGTTCAGTTCACTAGTTTGCAAAAATTTTAATTGAAAAATAATTAAAATCTGTTTAAATTTTTCAAAACTCGTTTCCGATCTAGAAAAGTTATAAGTTAAAATAGCTTGACTCGTCATAACATTTCGTTTAACAAACGTTCTTTAATTTTTAACGTTGAGGTATCCATTTAATGTATTAAAAAGATTAAATTTAAAGGCGAATAATGGGATTTGAACCCATGACATTTAGAATCACAACCTAATACTCTAACCTAACTGAGTTATATTCGCCAAGATTTAAATCAAAATCATTAATAAACGTTGATAAATTAATGTAGATTTACCACATCGTTAAGATAAATACAGGTTAGTATAGTGAATACATAAGCTTGAATTAAAGCTACGCCTAATTCTAAACCCATTAATACAACTAGAATCAATAAAGGTAAGATATGAAAAACTGCTAAAAAATCTTCTAATAAAAGCATACTTCAAGAAAAACCTACAATTACTTTTAATAATGTATGTCCAGCCATTAAGTTTGCAAATAGCCGAACACCTAAACTAATAGGTTTGAAAATATATGATAAAAGTTCTATAGGAACTAACAACAATGCTAGACCAAAAGAAGTGTTAGCGGGCAAAAACAGAGATAGCATATGAAATTTATGCTTTTGAATACAAATTATGTTTAAACCTATAAAAATAGAAAGAGATAAAGTAAAAGTAACTATCAAATGACTTGTTGTTGTAAAACTATAAGGAACTAAACCTATTAAATTACTAAACAAAACAAAAGTAAAAATAACAGAAATGAAAGGAAAATATTTTTCTCCTTCTGCGTTAATATTATCAAATAATAATTGTGCTGAAGTTTCATATAACGCCTCAACAAATACTTGTCATGTGTTTGGAATAAAAAAAAAGCTAGTTTCTTCTAAATAATTTGCGTTTGAGCTAAAAAAAAAAACCATTGCAGCAAAGATTGCTAAAACTAAAAGATTTACTAATGCTAAATTAGTAATTGAAAAATCAAAACAAAACAATTTAATAGAAAATAATAGAATAATTTGAAATTGCTCTAAAGGAGTATGTAACATAAAAAATCTTTAACTAATCAAATTAAAGATTTTAATTAAGACAAAATTTTATGAAAAATTCCCATACACTAAGTATTTAAATAAATTTGCCCAAAGATACACTTGAGATCATAGATTTCAGGTTATAAAACAGAATTTAAATAACAATAATAAATAATTGAGTTACTGATTTTATTAGTAAGCTTAAGTAGATTTGAACTACTGACCTTACGCTTATCAGGCGTACGCTCTAACCGACTGAGCTATAAGCTTTAAAAAATCGATCCTAGAAAGTGTTATAAATTTGAAGGTAGTTAATATCTATATTTTTATAGAACCCTAATAGAGAGAACAAGTCTTTTTCTAGCTTAAAAAAATCAGTTTTATTCCGGTGAATAGTTTTAAAATAAAAGGTTCGATTCCTTGGCTGATTATACAAAAAAATGATATTCAAAATAAGATTAAAAGAAAAATCAATAAATTTTATTGATATATATAATAAAAGTTATTTATAAAAACATTGCTTAATTACGAAAAATAGATGTTCTCAAAACTGTTTGTAGATTTATATTTTAGGCAATAATGGAATCGAACCACCAACTTTTTCGTTGTAAGCGAAACACTCTACCAATTGAGTTAATTGCCTTTACTGCAAAAATGTTAATATCAATTTTTTAATTTAATTCAACTACTTTAAATATAATTAGTTACTGAAAGTTTATGTAAATACCGTTTTCCTTCCCC
>JALLBH010000126.1:0-53868 GCA_036940005.1 Skeletonema menzelii
AAGAGATACACGGTGATTTCTATTGAACGGTGCACTTTAGAACTCCTCTTGAGGGGGATGAGGTGAGCCAATGCAGCAGCGTGGCTGCAGTGCTCCTGCACGGAAAATTTTACGGTCTTTCCCTAATGTCATGTTCGAGTTGGCAGGTTGACTTGTAGCGGTGTCGGTCTATAATAAAGCGTCCGGCTTTACGCCTCTTTAGTGCGCTTTTTATGCAACGATTATATATAGTAGGATTTGCAGCCGTTCATGTTGTGCTTCTTGTCTAATTCTTTAGTTGCATGCTTGCTTTCCTTTTGCGCTGCTTTTCTGAGCTTCTACTTGCAATGACTTCTTTCAATTTATTGGCAGCTTCTTTAGAGTCAGGTACACTTTGGACAGAGGAAGACCAGCATTCAATCAAGACCAGTACTCATGAGTGCTGCAATTCAATGTGCGAGCTTCTGCTGACATGGTGACTATTATGCTGAAAAAGCTTATTCTACAGTCTACAAAGTCACCCTACCAGAACAGAAAATGGGAAGAGGCTTTGGTGAAGGAAGCACAAATTCAGGTTGTCTGTCATCACCTCAATCTGGATTGAGTTCAAGGTGTGTTCTCGTTGTCCTTGTGGACTGAATAAGTTAGACTTGTTAAGCGGCGAAGAGAACCTAGTAGCTTGGGTTTGTGCGATGTCCTTGTTTAGAAACTTGAGCAATTGGTTTGGTTTTGGAGGGACTCTTATAGCTGAACCAGGAACTGTCAATACGTTTGCAGGTGAAATGCATAGGCAGCATGACCAATATTTATTGAAAACATTGAAATATTGCTAATACATATTTAAATAACCCACTTTTATGTCCATTAGTTCATTTTTAGTTACAATTCTCCTTGTCCTGTCCGTGCTTCTGTTGAAGTCTCTTTTCTCATCTCACCAAAGAGCAGAGTCAAATTTATTCTTCCATTCTCGTATCCTTTCTTGAAACGATATTTGTCAGTCTGGTGAAAAAGCGCTGAATCAAACATTACACAGCGATTGGGTTGGTGCTTCACTGTAATATTGGCAAAATTACTTGGCTCCAGTAACTCTTTCCTCACAAACTCAGTGTTTGTATTGTATGATTTAAAGTCCCAAGAATCTTTTGGCTTTGCAGTATATACTATTAATCCACCTCCAAAGTCATCTTCTTGCAAATCTGCCCCTTCCATGCTTAGCCAGATGTTTACATTAACAGCAGCCTCGTCGGCATGAAGATTGATGCCACTCTCCCACTGATCATGAAAGAGGCCAAGGAAAAATTGTTGAGTAAATGCAACTATATCAGAAGAGTTGGTGCTATTATTACCCTACTCCTACTCACCTCACTGTCGTATTTGTAAGCCCACATGTACTTGAGATAATGTCCACTCATTATCCGCGGCATTTTTTCGTGTAACTCTTTAGCCAGTTCCAGGAGTATGGGGTCATGCAGTCCCTAGATAGGAATGAAATAAAAGAGAAATCATTAGCTTGTTCATAGCAGTTCTAACAAAAAATAGCATCCAAACCCAGTTCTAACAAAAAATAGCATCCAAACCAACTTCATTGCTATAACAACTGTCAGGAGTTGCAGTCTAACTCACATCATCAATGTAGGATCCTACATATTTTCCGAATTCCAGTGGAGTCTTCGTTTGATACCACCACGTATTTTTGAGTAAAAGGTCTCTTATCAGTGAGAGTGTACGTTGGTCGAGGAGATTGTCAATTACGATGACTCCGGGTAGAGGGGATGATGCATCAGCTGACATCTCTTCGTTTTCAGAATGTACATTTTCACCGAACCATTGTTGTTGTATTGTATCGAAGTTCAACTGTTTATTGAGTAGCCCGTACTGTCTCCAATTTGGGTCTAGCTCATCTGCGCTTATCATGAATAGTCCCTTGTTGTAGATATCGACAATTCCATGCGAGTAGTCTTCTTTGGTGAATGCATAAAGTCCTTTCGTTTTCTCTAGCTTATTTAGCGGTGGTATATTAGCCAAAACAGATTCATATGCTGGTATAACTTTTGATTCAAAGTATGCAGCCCTTTCTGGTTCGTTCGATGATTTAAAGTAGTTGACGAGATATTTCGCCTGTGCCAAGTCATGCTTCAACTTATACTCGCTTGTGTAACTCACCCCACCACCTCGGGCAACCAATTCCTGTGGCAGTTCCTTTGACACGCTTGGGTTTCGTGCCGATCTGGCGAAGATATTAGTCAATGCCCAGTGCAAGCCGACTAAATCGTAATTGGCAAAGAAGTAACTTATGTCGCTACTGTCAGCGAGCGGAGGGAAGTCATCATCGACAGGAGGACTTGCAAATGGATGAACAAACAACACTGCGGCGCCGCAAACAATTAATATCAGTAGCAACGCCTCAATTGTCATGTTGTTATTGTGTGAGTACGTAAGCAGCACTGGTGGCTGGTCGAGCGTCGAGCAATGTGCAGCTAGGGAGGAATAAGTATTAGAGAGGAGATAGGTACCTACCTAGGTAGGTACATACATACTTACCGACAGTAAGTACGTACCTACGTAGGTACGATATGTACTCTCTCTAGAGAGAGACAGTAGATAATATGGTAGGTAATAACTAACTACATACCAAGTACTTTTAGCTAGATTTTACGCATACTCCTACGAATTCGAACCGACAACTCTGGAGATGAGAGATAAGAAGTAACTACAGTATGTATTCGAGGGGTCTTGTACTATCTCGTTCATATTGGCCGGCCTCTACCAACAACACCTCTATTATTACATCATAATGATATGTAGGTATCGTACTCTCTCTCTCTTCAACTATCATCCGTGCTACTGAGATCATGAGTTCGAATAGCCGCCCACACACCACCAATCCGTTTTGGGAAAGAGAAGGCGAAAGTGTGTCTGACGAACAAGCACAGCGGCAGACGCACCGCGAAATGGATGCCGAGAGAGGCCTGCATCTATTGAAAGTGGAATTGGAAAACATGCCCGACAATATGAAAACTTCCTTTGCTCACGCGCAACACGTCGCTCCGGATCTAGTGTGTGATCGACACTTGTCTCGATTTTTTGTATGCGGAAGAATATAATGTCAAGGTGAGTTGTGAGTTGTTAGAGAGTAATATGTTGTGGACACGTCCCGTATCTTCGTCGATTTGTGCGTCAACTGATACACAACCTCCAAAAAATCAGCTCGCAGCAAGAAGGCTTGTTACTTATTGGGAACATCGCAAAAAAGTGTTTGGGGAGGATTACTTATTGCCGTTAACACTTTCCGGGGCGATGAAGAACCATGTGCAAACATTGTATGATGGCTATTTGAATCTGTTGCCCCAGAAGGACAACTTCGGCAGAGCCATTATTTTCTGTAATCCCATTAACCTTTTACCTGCCGCATTTGATAATCAAGTTCGGATATGGTGGTATCTCGTTCATGTTGCCATGGAGGATGATGTAGCTCTGAGAAATGGATTTATCATCATATCGAATGCAAGAAACACGTCACTTTCTAATTTTGATGCCAAAAGTGTCTCCGCAATTTGCACGTCCGGGGATCGTTTATTCCCGATACGTTGGCGTCATACACATTGCTGCCACACAAATCCTATATTTCCCCTTGTTGCAGCGATGGTGAAGTCTGTTTTATCGAAAGAACAGAGAAAGACTTTTGTGCTACACAATGGGAATACTGAAGAAGTTCTTGATTCTTTCAGAGAAGAGGGCATTCCAAAGGAGTGCTTGCCCACTGACATAGGTGGATCAATTATCGTTTCGCCAGAAATATTTGTACAGAAACGTTTGGCCATTGAAGGTCACTTTAAATCAGAGGAGAGCGATATGAAATCAGCTGTAAGCGCCGCTTTTCAGGTACCAGGAAAGAAGATGGCGTTTGCTCAGGTGAAAACAGCGAAGAAAAAAGCGCATTCAACTGCCACTAAACAGTCAGTTCAACCAGGACGACCTGGTGATCCGCGTATGAATGCTGCAGTCCAAGCAAAGCTTGAAGATCCTGATCTACCCCTCTTAGAAGCTCTCGCATTAGGGGGGTTTGTTTTCGAAGATTTGAACAAACCCGGTGTTAAGTCAAGTGAGGTGAGAGACAAGGACGGCGTTACTGTGTATCAACGGAGGAATCAGTTACTACGAAGACTACGCAAGGAGAGAAAGCGCGCACAACTCTGACAGAAAGATAAATAGAGGGATCGAAACCTAGAGAGAGTTGACGTTATGCCATCACGTCATCTACCAAAAGATAGACTGCGAACAACACCAACAGGTGGACAAAACTTGGAATGAATCAGTATCTTCTATGCACGTTGGAGTGCTGTCTGGGAAACAGTACATGTTGGTTAGATTTCAATAGATAACTTCGCGCCTGCGTCTGTATTAATGTATCTTAATTTAAAATGTCCACTTATGTCCTTGTCAAGGGTGCACCATAATATCGCCGGCTCACAGCTGGCGTGCAAGTTGTAACACCTAACTACTGTGGGGTTTACGGTACGATACTTACATATCATAGGGTATCTAGGTACATACGCATTCTGCCAGCCCATCAGGCGCGCCGGCGCGCCATCGCAACATAAGTAGTGTATCCAAGCTTCTTCGAAGTTAGAGTTATCCGGAAATCTGAGGGGCCTCAGTCCCGTATATTCGTGACTTACTTTGGGCCATGCCGCCGTGAAGGAGCTTGTCCCGCCGCCGCGTGAACGCGCAATTGTACATCGGAATGGAAAACGAACAAAATCAACATGTTCACCTCGTTGTAATAGGGCGTGCCTTCATACCTCTAGGTTCTACTCTCTAGAGAGTAAACAAATTGCCATCCTGCATGTACCTACCCATGGCAAATATAAAATAACAGGGAAGAGCTGTCGACTATTAATTTGCAGTATTTGTTGCAATCAAAAACGAAGGATGGATCGCTTTCGGATGCGGTCCAGCAATGTTGATCATGCCGAACCTCTTCCACAGCCTTCCCGAAGAATAAACTTCAAGTCTGCCCTTCAGGACATTCATGTGCCAGATTCTTTCCTGAGTGGGATGAGCATGTTTAAAGTTGGATCAAACGGAAGATTAGAACCTGTCACCTTTAAATTGTCGAAAGATCGGTTCATCATTTCAATTCTACCTCGAAAAATAGAGCGAGTCGGCGGCGGAAACAGTCTTATGCGACCAAGCATACTCAGTAGGAAGAGGAGTGGAACTAGCCAGACTTCTATGGGAAGCGTCGGTGGAGATTCAGTAGATGGAAGCGCAGTATTAGATGCAGCCATACTATCTTTGCTATCGGATACAGACGTCGATATTGGGTCTATAGATCGGATTCAAAGTGGGCAGATGACACTAAAGTTTGAGATGGCTCGTAAAAAAGAGAGGAGGCAATCAATTTCTCAGAGAAATAGCATGGGCATTCCTATGCTTGATGAAAAGCGGTCCTTTTCGCTTATCTTTCGAGGAGCTGAGACGCTTGATCTAATGGTGGACCAAGGGGGGGATAGAGAAGAAGTGCTATACATCCTAAACAGCATCATAAGACAATATGAAAGTGCGAAATTAAAAGTGGGGAATGAAGTTCTGTTGCTTCGCTATATCTGGAATGATGTGGATCGAGATGACTCAAATACTATTAATGAAAAAGAGATGGGTGAGCTATTGAATAGGATCAATTTCCATGTTAAGGAAAAGAGTACCGGCGCCATGTACCAGAAATTTGTTAAAACTTTGGGTTTAACGAAGACACAGCGAAAGCAAGGACTTTCTTTCGATCAATGTGTAACTCTTTTACACAAAACTAAGAGAGATATGGCTACTTGGCAAGTCAAACCAGTGACCCAGGTAAGTGGTTGTCACGAAAGGGCGATTTGATCATTTCCATTACTGAAACCTGATCTTGTTTTTTGGTTCTAAATGCGCAGTTATTCTACGATATATTCGGGCAATTTATGACGAAGAATAAAATCAGGAAGAAGGTTTCGGCAACTTCTTTCCTAAATAAATTTTTACTAACTGTACAGGGAGAAGACAACAGAACAATGGAATACGTGATGCAGATATTTGCAAAACTACATCAATTAGAGCTGGCGGATGTTTCAAATCATATTACTGAACAAAATTACATTAGCCTAGAGCAATTTGAGGCCTACTTGTTGAGTAGAGACAACGATATCTTCAACCCCATGAGAGAACAAGTTTGCAAAAGCAGCGATATGTCAAGGCCGCTATCCGAATACTGGATTAATTCAAGTCACAATACCTACCTGACTGGTGACCAGCTAACGTCCAAATCTAGTGTGGAAATGTACACGAAAGCGCTGTATCGAGGTAAGAAGAAGCATGCCTGCTTTCTAAGTCAAATCGTTAACTTTTCACTTGTTCTAACGATTGGTTCTCAGGTTGTAGGTGCTTGGAACTAGATGTTTGGGATGGAGCCAGAGACGAATTTGGTAATCCCATGCCTGTAGTTTATCATGGGCGAACACTTACATCAAAGATTATGTTTGAAGACATCATCAAATCATTAGATGTGTTCTTGATGCTAAATCCAAAGACGTATCCGATTATTCTCTCGCTGGAGAATCATTGCAGTATTCCTTTTCAGCAGACCATGGCCACGCAAATGAAGTCGATACTAGGTCGTCAACTGTACGTTCCCGACGAATCTTCGCTGAGAGGCTCGCTGCCTTCTCCATCACAACTTCGCGGCAAGGTAGTGCTCAAAGGGAGACGACCAACCACCGGTGCATTCGACGACTACGATACTGACGACGATGCAGCAGACGACGACGACTTAACGGAAATGCAATCAGTTCGTACAGAGAAGACATCCGTGGCAGGAAATACTAAAAAGTCACAAACATCAGTGAAAATAGCTCCAGAGTTGGCCAAGTTGACTCTCTTCCATGGGACAAAATTTAAGTCATGGAGAGAAAGTGAACAGGCGTTGACACATCACATGCACTCATTCTCCGAATCAAGAGTGAGATCATTTTGCAGACACAACCAATCGCAAAGTTGGATCCAATATAATCAGACTCATATCTCGCGCACTTTCCCATCGGGCAATCGAACAAATTCGAGCAATTACAGTCCCATCTTAGCGTGGGCAACAGGTTGTCAAATGGTTGCCTTGAACCTTCAAACGGCCGACGAGATGGTTCGGATGAATTATGGTCGTTTCAGAGAAAATGGAGAGCAAGGCTACGTGCGTAAACCTTCGACGTTAATGTTGAAGGGTGTGACCGAACCTCGTACGACGCACATAGAGGTAAAGATTCTCAGTGGATCTTGCATCCCTAAGCCAAAAGGAGTTTCTGACGGAGAGTGCATCAATCCATACGTCAATGTCACTCTTTTTGACTGCAGTGAAGGAAGAGAAGTTACATCCACTCAAGTGACAAATACTGTTTTCAACAATGGATTCTCGCCTATATGGAAGTTTGAGGACTCGTTTCACTTCGACGTGAAGAATGCTTGCGTTGCGGTGATGCAGTTCACAGTGATGGATAAGAATTCAACTCCGACGAAGACCGATGAATTCATCGCAAGTGCATCCATTCCCATCGCTTGTATGAGGCAGGGTATTAGAAGTGTGCAGCTCTCTGATGCTCACAACACCAGAAGTGGTGCGTTTGATTTTGCGTCACTGCTTGTGTTGGTGAAGTTTGAACACTGCCAGGCAGAGATATGATAGCTTGATAAAATAATCTTTGCCTACTTGATTTGGAAGCGTTGCTGATTTTCCAATGCTTTAGTGTGGGCTAAGTATGCATCTTCAAAGTGAACACACGTAAGAAAGGATAAGAAAAGGACCCCTCAGCAGATTTTACATTGCCATCGATTTTGTTTACAACATGCGTCTATATTAATAAGAGAGAACGAATTATTTACCACAGATTCATTATCATTTTCCCCTCCTCAGATAGATCAACCTTAAAGTGGAAAACGTACTAATCTCCAGCCCTTAGCATTTAGAACTTGGCCAAATCAACACCGAATTTCTTTGCAGCGGCATCAATCGATCCGTACTTGTTAACAGTCTTAATTCCCTTAGTGGACAATCGCAGACGCACTTGACGTCCCAAATCATCCGAGTAAAACCTTTTCCACTGCAAATTGACCTGTTGGACCTTGTGAATACGCTTGTGTGAAAAGGTAACGACGCGAGCCTTGCGGTTGGCGGTCTTGCCTAGGAGATCGCAAGCCCTCTCGCGCATTACAAGAGTGGAGCGGGCGTTACTTCTCACTGCAGCGGGGGAAGAACGTGTGAGTTGAAGGGGGGTGCCGGTGAAGGCAGCCGCTGAGGCAACCAAAGCCAAAAGGAGGGCGAAAACGGTCTTCATGGTGGTTGATTGTACTGCTCTGTGTATTACGAAGCGTTGGAGGTGGGTGCGGCCATCAATATCAAGGCCTGCGCGTGCCTGCCGTGATGACTGGCCGAGTTTGCTCGCCGCCTCTGACGCACTAATTTTTTATTTTATTCTATTGAAGTGGACTCCCAGTAATTTTGGTCACATTTTGGTCCAACTTTGACAACTACCTACCATAACTATGTTCATGTTGTATCTTCTTCTTCCGCCCGAGATAGACATAGCTAATACCTACATACCCCTCAATCTATTCTTCTTCTATCATTTTCACTACCATAGTCTCTTCGTCAGTAACTCTATTCGAGACCGAAAAGATCTATTTGAGAATGGCCTTCATGACCGTCAGAAGCGTAATACTGGGAAGCCTGGTTCTTGTTGCAACTTCATTTTCAAGTCCGAGGCGATACGCTAGAAAATTTCGGCAGCATGGTGTGTCAATGAGATCGTCGGTATCAGAAGCTAGTCATATGTCACTTCCATTAAGCGGGAAAACGGCATTTATCACTGGATCATCGGGTGGAATAGGAAAGGCTATAGCAACAACATTTGCAGCAGCAGGCGCGGATGTTATATTGCATTACAATCTTCGGAAAGATGGTGCTGTCAATGCTTGCGAGGAAATCAATAATGCACACAAAGATGCAATATCTAGATCGTCAGGTGAAAGGGGTGATAGAAATAATACTCCTGGAAGGTGTCTTGGAGTTATGCATGCAGACTTCCGGAGTCAAGAGAACGTTCACGATATGTTTCATTCCATCTTGGATGACATACTCGAGGACAAACAACTAGATATACTGATAAACAATGCAGGAATTGTGACAAAACTTGCAGTTGAAGACGATGACGACGACCTTTCTGTGTGGCACGAAACAATGTCAGTCAATCTCCATGCCCCATTACAACTCATGAGACTCGCTCATAGTCACATGAAGTCGAAAGGTGGCGTCATCATTAACAACAGTAGCATACACGGAAGTCGCTCAGTAGAATGGATGAACGCCTATGCTGCCTCGAAAGCTGCTCTTGATTCGCTTACAAGAGGACTGGCTTTGGAATACGCTGCTGATAGCGTGCGTGTGAATGCCATTGCCCCTGGAGTTGTTCCAGTGGAAAGAACTGCACACTTATTTTCTGACCAAAATATAGTAGACTTATGGACTCCGCATCTTCCAGTTGGTAGGCTTGGTAATGTTCAGGATATTGCTGATGCAACTTTATTACTGGCAACTAATGAATGGATGACTGGATCTATCTTAACAGTCGATGGAGGTATGATGGCTAGAGCCAACATGCCAATCCGACCTAGACCCGCCTAGATGAAGATCGAGTTGTTGTGATTGATAAATTAATTCGATTAGATCATATATATAAGACTACTCTCACCTGATAACGAGCTGAAATATTACATTTTGTACAGTGTAGGGACTTCGGTAGGAGTGGAAGTCGGACATGCGATCGGTGGGCCGAGGGGCGAGATAATAATAATATGTAGGTACTGGGTACCTATGGTACCATACCATTCCACGTTGAAGCAACAACCTCGAACCTCGTCACTCGGCTACTTACCATAGCTCCTCACAGATTGACAAAGCAACTTTCATTTTCAGGTTGCTATTGTCGTCTCTGTGCTGGTGCTGACATGCCTAGCTATTCGTAATAACAATGGCCTCTTCTTCTTTTATATCATCATCGCTGCCGCTAGTGCTTGAAGTCGTGCTTCTATTGGCGACGCTGTCATCCAAATGTTGGTCGCTGCACATACCTTCAGCTCGGCACTTGCACAAAATATCTCCAGATCACATTCGGTCTTTAGTTGTACGTCGTGTGTCACCAAACGAAGACGGCAACGAGCCATCAACCGATTCGTCGAAGAAAGTAAAATTCTTTGAACTGGATGATGCCTTCGAGGATGATGGTGAAAATGTGGTTGGCACGAAATTCTTCGGTGGCAACACAATGAAAGAGGAACTCTACATTCCTGAGGAGGAAGAAATGGCACTTGAATTGCAGAAGGTGAAACCAAAACAAACAAAGGATGATAGTGAGTACAATCGGTTCGAAGACACCAATGCTTTCAGTGACCAGTTGGCCAAAAGGGCCGGGGAGGCTTTACAATTTGCAATCAACAAAATCTTATACGATGACTCCACTGGTGACATAGTGGCAACATGGAAAGAAAACCCTTCAATTGTATGGGAAACTCCATTCCCCAAAACAAACAATGCTGGTGGCAATTCTCCGTTGATGGAAATAAAAGCATCAAAAGAGTTCTACAACAAGTTAGATGTTGCCATTCTATCTGCCAAAACGATCGAGTCAACTGCAAATACTTGTGTTGTAGAAGTTCGCTGGGATGTTGGAGCCGTGTGGCCGAACCCCTGGGAATCACGAGTGCTGCTCACGGGAACATCTCTTCTTTCTGTTCTTGACGATAAAGACAATAACGTCATTACATTGATGAAACAGGTGGACAAGTTAGACGGAAACAAGCCTTTAGACATCGTAGGATCTCTTTCTTCACAACTTTCACCTCGATTTTGGGATGTATATCATATTGGCATGTCTCCTTCAGCTGAGCGAGATCCTCGCTTGACAGCTCTTTCAAACTCGCAATTGAGTACGTCCAGAGGCAAAGGTCTATTGAGTAGCTACACTCTGTCACATCTTCCACCTCGTCTGGTTACAGAACCAGCCCTGGTTGATACAAACGGGCGTTTTGGGCGTGCAGCACAAGCGCTTCCAAATCATGCTTTCACTACAGCTATCAAAACATTGGGACCAAATAAAGAAGAGTTTGTTCCAGTAAGCCCGATCGAAGTCAGTATTTCGAAAGTAGAGGGCCAAAATGGCAGTTTGATCAAATGGACAGTTCCAGTGCCTCCTGAGTTTGCATCCAAAGCCGTGCTCCCACTACCTGTGATCGAGGAGGAGGAGGAGGAGGAGGAAGAGGAAGACAATGCCAGTAATGATGATGCTGTAGCAAGTTCATCAACGAACCCTCCTTCTCAAACGTCTTCCCCATACTCTTCACGAATACCCAATACACCTGCACCAGAAGCTCCTCAGTCTCTACAATGCAACTACTCCCTTCGGCCACCTCGCCTTGTCGCCACTCTTCCCTACGCTGGCAACCCACAAGACGAGGAAGTAACTGAACTGCGGCGACAGCTTTATCAACAGGTTGTAGAAAACGATGGTTTCAAACCTAAATTGGACCCGGTGACGAAGCGACCTGTCTTTTTCTTTTGGATGAATGACGCCAAAGCTTGTTTTACTAGAGCGGGAGGACTGGGTATGGCAGTCTATGAATGGAGGGCTGACTGGGCCAAGGCAAATGAAATCGGTATTGAACTAGAATGTTAGAAAGGCTTAGACAAAAATGCAACTAAAACCCTTTTACCACAGCACATTAATCTGGTTGTGCAATAGCTTTCTTTTTCCCTCTCCTCTTACGTATTTTTTTTGCACTTGTGCCCTCTTTATCTGGTTGATCATCACCCTTACCCATCGGTGATGCTTCTACTGAGACAACTTTCACAGTGATCTCAGTCGAACCCACTTCTAGCCCAAGCAACTTTTCAAGTTGCGCACATGCCTTTTGCACGGACTGTTCACTTTTGCCTGTAATGATAAACTTCGTGTGAGGACGAGCTGCAGCTGTCTCTTCTTTATTTACATCATCGTTATCAACATCGTCGTCATCATCAGCATCATCACCCTCATTCTCCTCAATTTCATTCACCAACAATGGGTCGGCATCAACTAGATTTTTCCGTTGAATCTTAGTATTTGTCTTGCGCATAACTGAACGCCACGATCTGGATGAAAGACTCCTACTAGCATCAGCAGCGACAATTGTGGCATTAGCGACAGTCTTTTCAGTGGGTGAAGCTTTGTCACTTTTTGCTTTCTTCGGAGGAGTTGTCGATGGAGGATCAGTTGAGGCAGTATTATCGCAATCGATAATGATCCCTGTGGGAACAATTTTTTCTTCCATAGCAACAATTTGTAGCATCCTTACTAAGCACTGTTCTACGCTGTCAATTTCACCCTCCAATTGAATGATGTTCGAGCTCTCGCCAGCCGGAGTTGTGGTACTCGCCTGGGACATGACATTATTATTGTTACTACCAGCTTCATCACCACTACCTACATCAAACAACATTGCCGCTCCTGCATCATTAACTGCTTTGCTCTGTTGTTGTTGTTGTTGTCTTTGCTCCCAAATATTTCCACTTGACTCAACGTTACTCATGAGCTCGTTTGGTGGTATCATAATTCTCGTCTCATAACTTGCAGATAAGTAAGCAAGCACTATGCCTCCTTTTCCCACAAGGAGATTATGCTTAGCACGATGAATTGGGACATCAAATACGATGGTGAGGTATGTTGGATCTTGTGGGCGATCAACTAGAGGAATGATCAGTCGACAAGCTTCGAGACAACCGATAGGATCTCCACGAATTGTAACGGGTACCCAATCATCTACATCGTCACTCTCATTCTGCTGCGACGCAGACTGTTGTTGTTGTTGCTGCTGTTGATATTCATTATAGTTCAAAGTGGCCGCTCCAGACGAAGGAGCTGCAGCACTGTTATTATTGTTACTAATACCCCCAACAACATGAATTCTCACCCCCATATCATGTCCCAGACTTCGTCTCTTAGCTTCTTGTTGTACACTCAAGATTGTCCGCCCGCCACGTCCGATAATTGCACCGACTGCGTTGGGCGGGACGTAAATTGTTAATTGACATTGTTGCAGAGGATGAGAGATGGCCTTTTGCCGCAAGCGTGCTAGGGCAAGTGCCTCAGAAGACGGAGGTGGAATTGGTTGTTGTTGTTGTTGTGAGATGGCGCTCTCGGGCGGCATGCTTTTAGCTTAAGAAGTTGTTCTTCCGCCCGACAACAACAACGACCCCAACAATGCTATTGAATAGACAGTACGCAGACAGATCCTATTGGACACACACTTTCGTTCGATATCAATGGCAATAAAATTCACTTCAACACAAGGGGCTTCAACCTGGCTTCAACACCTTTCTCTTTCCGTCCGTCCCCGCCCATTTTCCTCTATCTTATCTCTTTCCGCCCGCCCGTATTAAACAAAAGGAAACAGGAGTATCGATATCGACTCAATCACTTCGTTGGGAGCGAGCAATATCATGACAATGAAAGCCATTCACCTCCTCCGCCAAGTTGCGTCAAGGTCTCACGCTCGACCATCATTCGCTGCGTCATCATGTCGGGCGCTATCGTCGTATTCTGTGGTTCCAGAGGCAGCGCAGTCTGCTATGGATGGCTCTGACAAATCGTTAAATCGGATTACTAGAACTGAGAGCATGGTAAGTTTGTTGATAGATTATTGTGGGGGCTGTTATCTACCATCACGCCTTGACGTGCATATTTGTGCATGCATGCGTCGCGGTTTGTCCCACTTTGTTTCAATCGAACTATAATTTAAATTACATCTTGCTCATCTAATTATTTCATCTGATCTGATGGCAATTTTTTCTTCGACTGATCTATCCAGTACAAATTGGGCAAACACCGATCCAACGCCCTCGAGCTTATCGAGAAGGTCCCACCAATCGAAGTGGAGGCAGATATGGCTGTGTGTGATGGAGGTGGCGGCGCGTTGGGACATCCCTTGGAATACATTAAAGTTGGATATCGTGGGGGAAAGCCGGTCTCGTGTGTTTATTGCGGGTTGAAATATGTCCAAAAGGCTGGAGGACATTAAAATCTATATTTTAGTTGGGAAAGGGAAAGGTATTGTGAAACCATTGCAGGTATGGGGATTGTGTTTATAAGAGGGGGTGTAGGAATAGTCAAGAGTGGGAGGCTCTAAAAAATAGATGATGGATGTAGCATCTGAAAAAGCGGATTACGTTTCTATCCGCAAAAGTTAATATAAATGAAGACAGGATTGAATCTGAAGAGAAGTATCTCTTTGTTTTCTACGTAACATTTATGAATTGGATTATTGTGAAGCAGAGCAAACTGCACCACTAATCCAGGGATAGGCCCAGGCCCACAGACACACCTGACCATCAGGCATTCACTTGAAGACTGAGGAACTGATGTCAGCACTAGGTCGAAGTGCTGATGTATATGCAATCAAAGGTTCCATCATTGGGGTGGATTCAATGCTTTTAGAAGAAGAAGCATTTTCATCTTCGATCAGCTTGACGAGAGGCTTTAGCTTCTTTAGCTGGAGAGAGTGCCAAGGATTGAGTGGATCCACAACCGTCAAATTACTCTCCTCAAAAGCTTCCTCCCCTGTGGACCCATCAGAAATCATCAAAGCTGAAGTAATGCATGATAATTCTTCCGCAGTGACATGACCTTGCTGCGAAAATGACAAACAGCTAAGAAGGACATCAATCATGGACCCGCTTGTGCCCAAAGACGAAAGATTTCCACCCCCACAGGACACAGAAAGGGAAGAATTGAATTTCGGGCGTTTTGATGAGACCCTAACAGGGCTTGGCCTGTCATCCTGACTGGCGTTCCTCGCGCTCTCTGCTGCAAGATCGAGAAGAGCTTGCGCCTTGCTATGAATGCACCCGGCACTCATTGCCCGAAGAAGGACAGCAGCAAGAATATCCTCTCCTTCTACACTTCCACCAAATTTGAAAAACTCAAGACCATTTGCGGTACAACACAGTCGAAAAAGAAGGTCGTCGGCAATGATGCAAATTCCTTCGATGTCATGAGAACAGTTGAACCTCCTCAAGACATCAAGAGCTTTTTGTAAACCGGAAAGGATGAACTTTGTGAACGATGCAACAAGAGGGTCAAAGATCACTCGGATCTGAGGATTTTGCATCATTCCCAAAGTCTCCATTGTTTCAGTCGTGGAAATTGCAATCATGCTTGAGCGGATCGTATCTTGCACTGTGGAAACAATGCTGTCAACATTTCCACTTTTTCCACTTGATTCTATCAAAATTTCAGCACTTTCGAGCAATAACAATGCTGATTCAATACCTACGACATGATACTGAGATATCAGAGCCGGAATATTTGCCATTTCGTTGTCATTGAGATTTCTCTCGTACTCGTTGTAAGCATTTGCCCATTCTCTGAATTCTAATTCTCCTCTGCCCACATCAGCCAAGACTAAACGAAAGTGTTCCAACAAAGAACTGATGAACAAACTGATATGACTTGACGCTTCAATGTCTGAATTTTCTTGAGGCTGACAAATGAAACGTTGCATTAGCGATGTAGCCAAAAGTAGTCCTTCTTTTGCGGATAAGTTGGAGAAGATGCTACCCCCCTCGTCATCGTAAATAGAAGATGCTATGCGTTTTCTTTCCAGCGTTGAATTCACCACTGTAACTATAGGTTCAACAAACTGTGACAATAAGTCAACTTCGCTGGCAACGGCAACCTCCTCAATCATTTCATCTACGTGCCGCATTTCGAGCAGTGGAATGTCATGGGTGAAGTTGTCACTACGACAAAACCATTTCAACAGCATGTTGGCAGAAACGCACGCAGCTGCAAAACAACATTGCTCCATTGACGTGACGAATTTTGTGTTGGATGCAGTTGATCCCATCATTCCATTGAGATAGTGTTTGCCGCATTGTTGCATCAAATGTCTAGTCACCGAAGTCAGTGCAGCCACAAGTAAATCCACAATGCTTGCCTGGTCACTACCATCTTCATTACCAATGAAATAAATGGGCTCTCCTCTACCACCATTGTGTATACGCGATAATGCCAGCTCGTAGTTGGACAACGCATGTTCGACATTCTTAGCGGTGCCCAAACAATGCCTCTGCCATGTGCTACTGGGGTCACTCTCATTGCCATTGTTACCGCCGTTCAAGTCACCTCCACCGCTGTTATTGTGAAAGGATGATTTGAGGCGATTCAATGCGCTGCTGGACCTCTGGGACTGCTCAATCATTGATCCGGAGAGTGACGAAATTCTGGACTCCGTGGTGGAGGACGATTCAGCGGGAAGAACAACTAAATCATCGCCTCCGTTGAAATCTTGAGGGCTCAGTGAAAGGGCGAGGTGGATGGCGTTGTGTAAATCGGCTATTGCTTCTTCCATGATGTTATTACGATGTCGCCTGTTGTCTGTTGTCTGTTGTCCCCCCCTCAAAGCTCAAAGAACGCAAGCACGAAGCAAGTGAAGCAAATCATCGTTCTCTTCGTCGTGTCGGTCCGTCCGGAGCCAGGAGGTACCTATGTACTTAGGTAGGTAGGTGTCTACCTAAGTACGTAGGCAGTCGAACTACCAGATAATACTGTTATTTATGAGATTTGGTTGAATACATGAGCGCGCTACGACCTTCCAATACCAAGAAGTGAGTGCCAGATCAGGTTAGTACACTTTGCCAAAAAGTGGTCATTTTATATATAGTGTTTACTTGGTCGCACGATCCCCTTCAAATCGATCGGTATCAGTGGCTCTGGGCTCTGAGAACGTCAAAGGAAAAGTCTCAGCGGTTGTACTGAAGTACTTAGTGCACATACACACTGAGAGGAACCTGTTGCTGCTTGTGATTGCTGCTGCATAAAGTGCTCATATTCGTGCAGCAATCTCTCTGCGAGTCAGTAGTAGATCAGAAGAAGCAAGGAATAGCCGTCCAGATCTTGCAAACACGAAGTACAAATACAAACGAAACAGCAAAACGCTCAATAGTATAAAGAATAAAGGGAAAGAACAAGGTCAAGGTGATTCAAGGAACTCGGTGAAAGCTGCACAATGTGTTAGAGATGTCATTGCGATCATTGATACCGCCACGAGGCAACCAACATGCCTTAAAAGAATCAGAAAACAGAGGCTGCGGCAGTCAATCAGTAAATGACGAATTTGATCTGGTAGTAGAGTGGGATGCAGTTATCGAACGCGCAAGATCTCACCCTCATGAAGCCAGTGAGTGCTATTTGAATAATTATATGCCCACGGATTCTACAGAGTCAGGCAGAGCCACAGGAGCGATTCACCCATCAACTACAAGCCTCTCCATGCAGCTTGCAAACATAACCCTCCACTCGGAGCAGTAGAAGCCCTTGTCTCAGCACATCCAACTGCAGTACTAGAGCGTACAGTTGAAGGCACTGCGTTAAAGATTGCAGCTGTTAGTCGAGTGTCTTCTATCCAGGTACTAAGGTTCTTATTGGTGGCAGAGCTTGCAATGTGGAAAAGATTAGTTCAAGATACTGGTGGGAACGAGGAAGATTCTAGCGGAGAAGGAATGCAAGCATCCCTATACCACGGAAAGAATCCCATCCATTGGATATATGAATCAAGTATTTCTGTGCACGCGGCCGGTATGCTACTCACCGTGTACCCCGAAGGCGCCTTCAAGCGCTCCCTGCAGTCACTTACTGAGACGAAAGCCGAAAGTCCATTGATTGAAATAATAAATGACTTCGCTGATGACCAAGAGAGACTAGAAAACGTAGGAAATATTGTCAACGAGAGCGTCGAAGACGTGTGCGACGAGAACGAGAAAGATTCCGAGTCGACAGAAGACAAGAGATCAGGAAAAGAAAGACGATGGCAAAAGTTCCTTCTCATTCTCCAAGCCACAGATCGAGTGCTTAATCTGTCTGAACCACTTCCATTTACTGGAGCTGGTCCACGTATAACCCCAAATCCCTCCTTAACTAACCAAGCTGCATCAAGAAGTGCCAACATCTCCACGACAGCAACGAACTCGAAACCACCGTTAAAACAACGGAAGAGCGACTTCAGCACGCAAAGATTCAACCCTGTTCACACCTTTATTCGATGCATTATGAATCACAAGCTTGGATTGGAACGCTGCCGGGATTTTTGTGTCTGGTGTGTCCTGGACGAAATGGGCAAGCGTATCCCTCAAGAAGAGTTTGTTGGTTCCTTCCAGATCTTAGCTGAAAGCCAAAGAGCAGACTGCCGACTGTGTCATTCAGAGATCGAAGATTTTATAGAATTTTTGATTAATGCAGACCGTGAAACTGCCTTTACAAGGATGAGTGATGGTAGGCTTGTTGGAAATGTCGCGATAGAGAATGGATGGCCGTGTAAGGAAGCTCTCTTGCGGCAGATAGATGCCTTTACGTGCTTCACTCGCTTGCGGAGAGAGCACACAAAGTAATCATAATTCGCTCATCAATACTTAAGTAATACTCTTCATCCTCTTTCTTAATTTACATAATCGTAGCCTCATCAATCTCAGATGTAAATTCATCTGCTTGTCGATTAAAATGAGCCCTTTCACACTAAGGCTATTCCCCCCCTCTTTATAATCCAAGTCAATGGATCAACCCCTCTCACTAATGAGAATTTAATTTTTTTTTTATGGGATGTCATCAACAATTCGGTCTGGAACATAAACCACCATTCCATCCATCTTATCATTAATTTCCACTTGGCTTGCCAATCGACTCTCAGGAAAAATCTCATCCTCATCCCAATATGCCTCCAACATTTTCTTTTCATTTTCATGAGGTGGCTCTACAATGGCAACCCCCTCATTTCCCCCCTGAAGTAATACGTGGTCAAATCCACTTGCCGCACCCTCCCCGTAAAGAGGCTCAGTCCACGTTGTACTACGAACTTTTTCTTGAGCGGGACCACAGCTGCTGGGGCCGAGATCAACACCGTTCATATCACATGCTGCATAGAGCGATTGTCCAACCATGGCGGGAATAATTCTACGTGCTCCAGATGGATCGATAATGGTCACTTTGACAATTTTATCGAAGACGGAGGGTGGTCCGTCGTTCAATGATGAAGACACGGTTGTGGATGGCGCAGCGGCAGCGGCCATGCTTCGTCGCACGGAAGGTGCTGCGGATCGACGAGCAACTCTACTGAGGCAGGAAGAGAGCATGGTGGTTGGCGCTGATGATGATGTCTTCGTTGGGTTGTTGAGCTTTTTGGGTTTGGAGTTGTAGATGATACTACAACTTCTTCTTCTTGCTTTGTCGTGTGTATTTCAGGTTTCGGGGCGGGGATGTGTGGAAAAGCGGGCACGCGCAAGTGTAAAAAATTTCATAAGCCTGAAAAATCCGAGGACCGAGGAGTTTCTTTATCAAACTTCTTATTACTCCTAATAGGTACAATAAAAGTTTCTTATCTTCTGCTAGAGAGGCATACCTAAGTAGATCGATACAGGGGTGCATTGTACTTTGATATGCACCCCTGGATCGATAGGTCGTTCAGGCGTTCAGGCGTACATAGTGTCGTCACCACCATCTTTAAACCTTACTTTCTCAGGCCTTCATCCCTCATGGCCAGGAGATCCATTTGGGTATAGACCCCGGCTTCCTTGATATTATCCAGCGTATGCATCAGCCCCTAGCACCTTGTGGCCGGCAATATAATATGAATGACAAACCTCCCAATACTGTACCTCCCTGTAGCCTACCTGTCCAAGCTTCCTTCATAGCTTGAGCTTGTTTAAACCAAGTTAGTCCAGCGAAGCAAAGCTCGCTTACCTACCTGCCATTTCACATGAAGTTTCTGTCCGTCCGTCCGTTCATTGTCAGGACAAATCAACCTTTTTAGAGCGCAAAAGTGAATCAAACTGTCCTCCGAATCGAAACCCGTCTACAGATTGAACAACTGGTGCCAGGCGTAGCATGCTTTGCAAATTCCAAAGATGGAGAGGAAGATAGATTGCCGGCCTTAAAAAAAAGACCTCGTACAAACATGTTGAACTGCAATGAAACAAGTGAAAAGGCACACATACAAGGGAGACGGGAAAGATACTACTTACTGAGCTAGCAAGTTAAGGACCAGATATGTATCTCATAACTAAAAGCAAAAGAGTTTGAAGCTTGAGCTGCTGCGTAAAATTGAGTTTGAAGCTTGAGCTGCTGCGTAAAATTTCTTTCATAATCTACCTACATCACAACTCCACACATTGACTATTGTACGATGAGTACATAGCAAAAAGTAAACATGTCACGCTACAGGAGCAAAAATGAAGCACCCTCCGTGGGGATCGAACCCACGACCACACGATGACTGACCCAATAGCCATGGTGAGAAATTGGGGTAAGAGTCGTGCGCTCTACCGACTGAGCTAGGAAGGCTAGTTGACAGATAGTGGCGACTTGATAATTATAAAGTTTGTAACATTTACACATTTTTTTTGATTTTGTGGGCGGTTTTAGGGTTGGCGGATGATTTGTCTGATCTCATCGATAAATATTCATTGCTCATTGCAGAGGTGGTATCTACCCTTGAGAATAATATTATCAGATTCTTTCAGTAGGGGTATGATTGGAAGCAAACGTGGACTGGGAAAGAGTTGTTCTCCGTCTTGATTCCTCCTGCACTATCTTCTCGCACTGTTGATCTTTGAATGTGTTTAGTATGTAGGCTTGAGCTCCATGAGGTTGTGAATGCATCGCAGACATGTCACAGATTGGATGATTTGTTGCCACTTGCTCTTCTTCGGCATGAGCTATTGCCATGCCTCAATGGCCCCACTGTGGGCTACTCTTTTTGATATAGCTGCCGAAGTGCTCGAGAATTCAAACGACCCTGGCAAACCCTTGTTTTCGGGATGTGTCCAAAATAGTATGGCTTTCTACAATGCAAGGAATACAAAATAGAAATTGCACACCCGCCTCCTCAATCTCAAGGCGCTTGGCAAAAATGTTTGAATGATTGTGAGCATCAGAGTAGAATTGAAGTCCACCGTAGACTTGCGGAGGCGGAGGCTCAATATAATGATGAGCGACGAGGGCTTCAGAAACAGATTGCTCATGAGCGTCAGAGAAGAGTTGAAGCCGAGCGTAGACTTGCCGAAGAAAGACGTTCAAATGCGGAGGAGCAACGGCGTAGCTCAGCTGAACAACATCGCACAACGGCCGAAATGCTTGGCAACATGCAAGCATTGCAACTAACTGAGTTTGCAGAACGACTCCCAGTTTTTATGGAAGAAATTACGGAGTTACTGCAGCCACATCAAGATGATATAAATACTTACTGAGTCATCACAATGCATGGAGCATGCTGATGAAGAGTTATAAATTTATAAACATAAACTAGACGACACGCACACACATTGCTAACCATGAAAACAACACAACATTTGGCGTATGACCAACGTCGTGTTCATTATTGTCCTCAGCCAATGCTCTTGAGAGCATTGTATTGGTACGATTTGTTGGGCTGAAGATGGTAGGCAAAAACTCAAGCAGATTCTTTCTTTTCCTTGTTGAATGGGCTTAATTTCTGTGCCGCCTTGCATTCTTTCTTATGTTTCGGCCAAAATTTCACCTGGTGCTCTCTGCAACAAAATGCTTTTTCGTGGCAACCGCTGCAAAGCTTCAACTTGTTGCTGCTTACACCACAATGGGCGCATTTGCAATGACGCTTGTGTGTTTCCCAATGTATGTATCTGTGTTCAAATGAACAGTAGGCGGCAGTTCCACATGGACATAATTTCAAGTTACTCCTTGATGCACAAATAGGGCACATCCGAGTGAAATCCATATTTTGTGGAGTGGCAGCTTTAGCGAACTTGGCACACATAGAGATTCGTGCCCAAATGTCATCATCTGATACATCATTTCGAAGTCTAGAAATAGTTAAGCCCCCGCCACTTCCTGAAAGCAGAGAGATAAATTGTGTTCCTTTCGCCACTTGAGCCAATTCGAGCTCAGCGCACATGCGGTATGATTCAACTGTCTTGTCGCGTATACCAAGCATACTTGCTGCGTTGTAGCGGTTTAAGTGGTAACTGTACTCCAGGGAGCGGAACGTTTGTTTCGCCTCTTTTGAGAAGCTAAACATTCGGCTTTCAAAAACCTGAATTCGTGAGCACTCTACTATATCTGTCACCATGTCTGAAACTGCCAAAGCCTTTTTGTAATTGTTCTGCCTGTAGTAGATTTTGGATAAAAAGTTTAATGCAATAATTGCACGGCTGCAATTTGATGGTTCTCGGTGACATTCCAATGGATGAAATAATTCATTGAACCAAATGTCTTTGTGATCCTTGATATCTTGAAAAAGATCTTTGCATGCCTTGAGATTCATTTCTGCATCATTAGGAAAACCTGTCATCCCGATTCCATATGCTTCGTTGAGAAATTCTAATCTTTCAGAGGTTATGGCAAATTCTTCCCAGTCAGCGGCGGTCATGTTACCAAAGTCATACTCAAATGATCGACGCACCGAAGTCTTTGGTTCGGGTGGATCCAACTGCTTCAACTTATCTCTACACCAGCTATCCAGTTCAGCAAAAGGATGTTCCGGAATACCCTCACCAAGAATGTTCTCAGTAGGATTTTTTGTTTTGTTTTTTGATGCAGCTTGCGGAATAGCAGGAGTGCTGGTTGCGACTTCCTGCTCGCTGTCAGAATCACTTAGGTCCAATCGGTCCCATTTAGAGTAGTCAATTGGCATTTTAACTTCTTCTTCTTCTTGGCTATTGTAATCTTTTAAATGCAGATGCCTCTCTTCTTGCAGGGATGGAAGGGGTGATCAATTTATTCTCTTGTGCTTGATAGGAAGACAAGACCATGAAGAAGAGGTCAATACACGAACGAATTTATCACCTACCTCAAAAGAATCATAATGATTTCAAGTAGATTTCAGCTATATATATTTCAAGTCAGAATCCGCAGATGGAAGATTGCTGGAAGATTGTCGGCCGTCGGCCGTTCCACAGTCACAATATTATGGTAATTTTTGGTGGAGAGAGGGGCGGATTAAATGGATGGGCTTGAGGGCATGCGCTCTTTCTCTAAACTAATGAAGCTCGTAGAAACTGGAAAAAGAGAGGTATGGTACGATAGACCACTTTTTGAAGCGCCCGTAGCAACAGCTCCACAAAGATAAGAGGAAGCAACAAACCAAACCAAGCCATAAGCAGGTTGGCTTGTAGAAAGCAGCTGTTGAATGGAGTAGGCAGATCAATAATCAGCCACCTACTAAGCACGCTGTTGGATATTATTGTTTTTTCTTAGTGGTGGTGCGATTGCTTAGCTTACATTAGTATCGCAGGTTCCAGTAAAAGCATTAAGATAGAGTCAAATCTATCTAATATTTACACCACCACAATCACAATGAGCAGTGACAATGATGCGTACAATCGCAGTGGGGATCCCACCATGGGCTCGTTGCGGAACTTATTGGAATCTCTCCGATTTGACATGCACGGCGGTGGTGACTTAGAAGATAATGATCATTTGAATCGTCAAAACAACTACACCAATAATATGGATGGCAATGGAGCGTTCGGTACAAACGAAGATGAGAATAATTATAACAGCGGCAGTCACCCTCATCACCACTCATACAGCGACGCTGAAGATGAGGCACAGCGACAAAGAGCATCCGATAATAATTATAGATTTAATGATCCCAATCTCACAGATGATGACGATGAGTCCTTCTTATCTGGATCCTACGGCCCATCAGAAGATGGAGACTCTGTTGAATCCTTCGAGGATGCTGGGTACGACAACGAAGAAGACTACCTGTTCGATCAGTACGGAGGCATCGGGGGCACTGCCGAAGAACGCGCTGAATTGGCCGAGGCATTAATGCACACTCTCAATGTCGGCCCAATGGCGGATGATTTGTTCTACGAAGAGGTGGCAATGTGCTTTCTACGATGCAGGGAGAGGCACCGTATGAGAACGAAGCGGGAGGAAATGAGGCAGAGGGCTAGACAAAAGAAATCGAGGCGAAAGAAGAAACAGCACCACCAAAAGGGTGGTATTAGTGATAGCGACATCCGCAGGACCGAGTCGGAAATTAGTGATACTGGGGATGATGAAGAAGTTGCAAACCGGATGAGGAAGATGAATATGGGGAATGTTGAATCGGACTTCAATCTAAATCGGGGCACCGAAGATGATGATAGTATTGAAGATGATGTGAATGTCAACAGCGATTATCACATAGACAGTGATTATGGTGTGGGTGCGAGGAGATCACGGAACAGAAGAAGAATGAAGACCAATCGTGGTGGTTACAGCAACAATAATTCAAACGTAGACGATGGAAATAGGGGCGTCGAAACAGCAGATGATGACGATTTGTCGACGGGAATGTCATCTTCGGATAGAAATGATGACGAAGACTCATTCATGGGAGGAAAGAACCACCACCGTCGCCGTGATGGTAGAGTGGAAGAGGACATGGAGAACGATTATGAAGATGATACCGCCTACGGTGTTTATGGTGGTATGAAGGAGGATGAAGACAACAACAACGTAGAGGAGGATGAAGATGATGTACCCGTCTTTCGTGTCAATCTTAAAAGTGAAAAGCCCAACAATGGAAAGAAGGCTCATGGCAAGAAAGGAGGGAGAGGAAAGTACCCCCCACCTCCTCCGCCTCCCCCACCCCCACGTGGCGGGGATCATGCTGCTCAGAATTACGATGTTCCATTATCTCCAATGGATATGGAAGTTGACGAGGATTTACCCAACGAAGGATCATACTCGTGGCAGGAAACTCTTGCAAAAGGAGCAAAAGCAGCAGCAGAAGCCTCGGCGATGAAGAATGACCACGAATCTCTACGTAAAGGTTTCAACATCGGCCAATCTTCTAGTGATAGCGAAAAGAAATCTTCTTTCGCCCACAGGAGGAACAAGTCTGTGAGAGGTGATGCATCACAAGCAGTACACAATAGAACTCAAACTCTGGATGATGCGACGGAAATGGACGAAGAAAATGCCGAAGGGAGCGATAAGCGGAAACTTGTTGCTTCACTTCGTGACGAAGGTAGATCGCACTACATCAATGGAGCGTATCGTGAATCTGTCCAACGATACACCGAAGCAATAAATGCTCAGACAGATGGGTTCACAAAAATTGTGAACAACTCTTCTTTTGACGAAACTCTCGCCGCACTTTACGGCAATCGTGCTGCTGCTCTCATGATGACGGGGGCATATGAAGGGGCAGCAGCCGATTGCGGCCGAGCTCTGCAATGCACAGAAGATCATTCCTCTGCTGGAAGTCTCGAATCTGGGCCAGCTTTTCGAAGCAAAATCCTTTGCCGTATGGCTCGTGCATGTTTGAAAGCGGGCAGCGTTTGGGATGCTGAACAGGCCTTCAATTCTGCTATTCAGTCTGCCCAGGAAGCACTTGCACTGATTGCGCAATCTAACGTAGGAGCGGATGAAATTCGACAGGCGGAAAAAATATTGAATCAAAGCATTAATGACGCGACGCTAGGGCTAACAGATGTGAGACGGTACCGAGAAGCACTTGAGGGCGCAGCGAAGATTGCTGCTGAAAAGGGAGTTTCAGCAGTTGCCGATCGAAGGAATAGTGTGCAGTTACTAATGTTCATCAATGCCGCTCTCTCTGTGTCGCCCGGAAGCATGGAGCTCCACGAGCGTAAGGTCAATGCGCTTGCGTCATTGAAACGATGGGCAGAATTAGGCAATCATTGTGAGAGGCTTGCGGCAGAGATGGCAAAGATCGACGGCGTGTTTAAGGACGATTTAAGTGCACTGAACCCGTTTCCTGATGTTAGGCCTTCGTCTAGCCTAAAGAGTGATTTCTTTGAAAAGAATCCTGATGCCATTGACGACCCTCCGCAATTTCGCATCCTGAGTCCCAAAGCTGTTTGCGAAGCTGTCTTGCGTCTCCCCAATGGGATTATTCCGTTGTATCTTAGATCATTGCGCCTAGAAGAACGATACACAGAAGCTGCTAAAGCGGGAACTGCTATTGAAACACATATGAGTAACAGCAAGCACAGCGGTTCCAGAGGCAATGTCCCTTCGGCTTGGCTTTCAAATGAAAGGGACAAGCTTCGCAAGACGATGTCTTGGAAGGAAAAAGGGGACGGCCTATTTCGCAAAGCAAGCTACGAAAAAGCAGCTGAAAAATATGGCAGTTGCCTCACCATTGACAGTGACTCTACAGCTCCCTATGATCCCCAGAGCTCTGAGATCGATGACGCTGGTGGAAGACTCCACGCTGTACTTCATTGCAACCGTGCTGCGTGTCTCATGGCGCTGAAAAAGTACAGAGAAGCGGTTAAAGAATGCACTGCAGCATTGCGTATTCATACGCATTACATGAAAGCAATGCTACGTAGAGGTCGCTGCTTTGCCCGTATTCGCCAATACCAGGAGGCTGTAGCCGAGTACGAGAGATACATCCAACTTGTAGATGAGGCAAAACGATCACCACAAAATGGAATCAACATTAATGCTGCTTGCACCTTTGATAGACCTGCTGACATCACCGATGCGGAGTATTCGAAGGCGAAACAGGAATTGCTCGACGTAAAAAAGTCGATGAAGCAGTCTTCCAATGTTAATAGCAATTCACAGGCTAGTAGCAAGAAACAAGCAGGCCAACAACAGTGGTACAACTCTCAATTCGCCAAAGCTGCTGCAAGTAATGCTGCGAAGCGCAAGGATACTGCAGGCCGCAGCAATGCCTACACGCGGAAGCAACAATGGGACGCTGGCGCTAATCAGCGCCGGTATGATCCGTTTGGAGGATCATCGCCGAAGAAAGCTGGGTCAAAGAAGAAGGACGCACCAGCAGGAAATTCTAGTGCCAATCAAAATAATCAGCAGCAATCCAATGTTGTCAAGAACCCTGATTGTCATTATACGGTGCTTAACTTGAGTGCAACAGCATCGAGTGCTGAAATTAAGAAAGCATATCACAAAATGGCACTCAAATATCACCCCGATAAAAACCAAGAAGAAGGAGCAGCAGATATTTTCCGCCGTGTAAAATTAGCATACGAGGTGCTTGGCGACGATTCAACCAGAATTGCTTATGACGCCGAACGCCGCAGGAGGAGGTGAAGTTGATGCAATTCTATTACTGGTTGTATCAGCACGTCGGAACAATTACAATATCTCTTATTAATCTCGAGGCTATCTAACCAACAAAGAACACAATCAATCTTACTATTCTCTCAAGAAGTTACATTCCCTTAGGACCAAGGGTGTAGTCGCATGTTTTTCCTTCGTTCAAAAACGCCTTCAAAGTCTCCTCAGCGCTCTTCGCACTTTCTTCACCTTCCAGCTGTCTTCCAATACAGTCGAACGAAACACTCTTGCCTCCACTCTCTGTGAGGGCCGCAATACATAATTTTGCAACATCTGTGCGGGCAATTGATTTCTTCTCATTCTGCATCAGTTTATCATCTACATCCAAAACGAGTTCCATTTTGTTCGGTTCTGGAGGGTCAACAAGACCTCCGGGATGTAGAATTGTATACTGCAAGCCTGAGAGACACAAGTACCGTTCCGCCTTTCGTTTCCAAATCAAGATATCACCATGTCCCTCGCCGTTCTTGTCTTTCCCTATTTGATTCAAGAAGTTTTTGTCGTCTAATCCTCCCATGGAAGATACCAAGACGACTTCGGTACATAGGAAACGCACAAGTTCATCTTGATAAGACGATTGCATATTTTTCCAAACGTTTATGATATTCTTTGACAAGCACACACACTTACCATGTTTCACTCCCATTTTCTTTGCTAGATCAATTTGTTTTTTCTGGCCAACATAGTCCACCATCTCAGGGTATTGTCCAGGCTTGTACTTGAACCTCAAGTCACGAAAATTGATACTTTTCTTCTTTGGCGTGAGTATGTTAATTGGTATCTTTAGCATTGCTTTGATAATTGATACCTTGCTTATCTGTGGTACAGCACTGGTGCAGATAACCATGGCCTCAGCTCCATCCAACGCATAAGGCCAGGGATGAGGATTTTCAGCTTCTTTCTCAAACTCCATCTGAGTAACATCTGAAACAACGATTTCTTCTAGATTGCATTTTGTTTTGGCAATAAGCTTCTTTGCAGAGTCCTCCGATCTCACAAGCCCCACCGCATCGAATCTTGGATCTTTATTGAGTAGCGAGAAGACGATAGATCCAGTTCGCCCAGCTGCCCCGGTAACGATAACCTTTTTTGATACCATACCAGGCATATTCATTTGCATCTGAAATGCTTCAACTTGCACTTGGCTCGCGAGCGCAATGAGTAGCAGCGCTATTGATCTAATCATGATATCTCTCTCTCAGTCTCTCCAAATCTACAAGGACTAAGTCCGGGCCCGGTTGCGTTGCCACTGAATGAGGTATTTAAAAGTATGAGTTCGGAGTTTGCTCCATGTCCAGTTCCGTCAACAGAGCTCAAGCTCAAGATCCTCTCAAGATCGATAGGAGTGAGTTTCAGATGCATGGTGGATGGCTCGCGCGCTGCGCGAAAAAAGATGTCATTCCTGTCTCTTCTCCTCTCCTTCTTCTTCCATCTATGTACGAGCCCGCCCACCGCCCACTCATCCACTCCAAACTCCAACTCCAAACTCCGAACTCCGAACTCTCAACTCTCAACCTCCACCTCCAACCCGATCCCATCGCCAAGCCAACGCATCGCAAACGCTGAACCCTTTCCTACAGATCCGATCGTAGCAGCAACAGTAGCGTAACACTACGACGTTTATTCCAACTTCTCCTAAACAGAATCACAAAGACAGATATTTTTTCTTCTAGATAGAAATCATTTTTCTATCAGAGTATTAACACAATGAATCCATCAATATCTTTATTTCGATCACTGCTCCGGGAAGCAAAAAAGGTGGACAATTATAACTTTCGCTCATATGCCATCCGAAGAGTCAAGCTTGGTTTTCAGTTGAACAGAAATCTCGCAGGGTACGTGTGATTAGCATTGTACTCTTGTACTCTTGTACTCCATCGTCCCTTTTGTTTCCAGCTCTAATGTGTTGCTAAAAATCCAATACGACCAACATCTCACATATTTTGTTCTTCTCTCCTCAACAATTAATCAATATGCACTCTATCTGTCATATTTTCTCTACAAAATAGACATGAAGCCGAATTGGCGCTTCGAGAAGGTCAGGAGAATCTTGATATCTTGAGACGGCAGGTCGTACTTGGAAGTTTGTACCCCAGTGTTCGGAGTGTCATGGAAAATTCAGCCTAAGATATGCGATATGCTTCATTTGATGATCCATTCACCTGTTGTGATTTTGGAAAGTTGTCCAGCTTGATCAGAGAGTGCCATGAAAATAATACAAGTAATGTAGATCTCGCAAAAGAATGTTAGATTATCTACGAAGACATTTTCTTTATTTCCTTTAACTCCTTTTCGTACTTCTTCATCTTCCTTTTTTCCCTCTCTGTTATCAGTCCACTCTTACCACCATACCTCTTTCTCGCTCTGCGACGCACCTCAGCTCTAGAAAACAATTTCATCTTTGAAAATCCGCGTTGATGAGGATTGTCTCTTTCTATAAAAGACAAAACATCAATCGTTCCTTTCGGCAAACAATATGTTTTCTGTGCTTCAGTTTGAGACACATACTCAGATGCATCGCGTTCAAACTCCTCTAAAGATTCATCGTCTGAATTCTCACAATTGTCCCTCTCCCCAGACAAGACGTTGGATCGTTGTTTCTTAGCCTCTGTTGATTCGGTTGCCCCATCACCCTTTCTCCTTTTCTGCTGTAGCCCCTTCTCTTGTGGTGGTGCCGCTACAAAAAATCCTCCCACAGATTCTTCCTTACCCCTTTCCATCTCCCTTTTCTTTCTAATTTCCAATGCCTTCTTACGATTCTCCTCAATCCTTTTGCGTTGCTCCTCTGTTAGAGCCATCTTTAAATCTGTCTCTCTGTGACAGAACTACTCAACACCAGTCCCCCTTCCTCTATGCCCCCCTAAAAATCAAGCGCCACAATGAACGCTTAATTCTCAATAGCCTTGGTCGATGACCTGTCACCCCAGAACACGTGCACCAATCTCAATACAACGAAGTAGGAAACCAACTTTCCAAAAAATTTACCAGGCGCCTTCCATGAAGCCCAGCCAGTTTCAGAAGATGATGACGATGATCCGCTGCCACCGCCTGGATTCAATGTAAACATGATATTTTCGATAAATCCTACAGTATCAGCAGTGCAGAGGCTTCAACGCTGGGTGGGTGGTGGGCGACTTGATCGATACGTCGTGCATCTGTGGCTCTGAGAAGACGCGCCATTCAGCGATATCGGCGACACACGCGTTCGCGGTGGACCGACGCGATCACGCATGCATTTTTCACAAAGAACTAACAACTAACAAGAGTACACTACTATTTATCTACTCCTATTAAACAGAAGTAAGAAGTAGTAGACGATGACAACGGTTGCTTCCCATATGGGCTTTCTGGAGGAACTTGCACGGGAGGAATGCCGTCTGCTGAATTGCAAAGAGCATTCTCTTTCAGGTGACGTCGTCACAGCTGCTGACGATGAAGATGCCGGTAACAATATGGATGTAGATGAAGAGGAACAGCTTGGGGAAGAAAGAAGAAGGGTGTTTCTATTGGTTGATTTTTCATCACATGACGACGATGACGATATCATGTCAGAATCCGACTATTTCTCTAGCGATGATGAAGAAGGAGACATGTCAGATTCAGATGAAGATTTGGATGATGAAGAAGGCGATGCCGTTAACGATGATGTGATCGATGTTGATGCGTTGAGCGACGACGGCAGCCTTAATGATGACGCCAACGAACAACCTCTGGAAGACGATGATCACCGCAGCAATAATGAAGCTGTGAATACCGAAACATCAAAGACACAGCAGCAAGAATACATCTTGTCACCTCTGATTCCAAATGATATCTATCAGCGAATTGGATCTCTGCTCTTCAATCTGTCCAACTCAGAGGAAGTTCCTCTCATTCGCGCTGACATTCCTTGGTCAATTATTTCTTCATGTGATGCTCCTTTATTAACAACGCTTTACAAACGATCTCTTGACCCAGGAGGCACTATGCTTCTGCAGGGAACGCTTCGCATGGATCCGCCGTTGGACGCAGTGAAGAAAATTATCGATGCATTCCCATTGAGCTGTGTTGATATGGAAGGTTTCTTTACAGCTTGCCAATTTGCCCAACCAAGAACGTCTCGCATGATGCGCCCTGTTGCTCATGATTTTAACAACAATGGAAAGATGAACGCAGCCGATGACTCCTACGATGATGACGTCGGGGAAGTAGTACGTTTGATCATGCATAAAACCATCCTCGCTCGCAGGTCGAATAACATCGGCTGGTCGATGGTTGCATTTCTAGGTGAGTTCAACTCTTCATTATGCTGTTACTGAATCAAGTTAAAGTCTCATTTTTGTTGACCCGACCGTCTCCTTCGCTTATTCTATCACATGAAAGGCCATCCACATGTGAATATTTCACACGCCAAGCTTCTACTGCACAATAATCCGGATGCACTCATTGATCCAGCTCATGGAGCTTTCGGGTAAATTTCAATTTGATCTATCTTTTGCTTATTTTTCTGTAAATTTCGACTCCTAGAGTGCCATTAACACGTTCGTGTGTCACTAACATTATCTTCTCTGTCTCTCTCTTTGAATTTGCAGAGTCAGTCCTCTAGACCGCATGGCTTCAGGATACTTCATCCACGGCGACCCTATTGAGTGGGCGGAGAAATTGAGGCTGGCACTGAAAGTTGCCGCGTACATTCGGGCAAACAAGAAAGAAGGAGCTGAGACAGTGCTACCGGAGGGGTTCTTTCGGCCTGTCTCATCATTCTCTTCGGATTCCAGAGCTTCATCGCATTCTTCAGAATCATTCTTTCCATATCATGAATTGATGTAAGTCACTCATTGTATTGATTGCTCGTACCATGACTTTGCTAAAACACTCACGAGAATCTTCACCCCAGACGCCTCATAACATCGGAAGAATTTAGAGGTCATAAATTCGGAGTCAGTGGTTGGATGAATACACTTGAAGCTTGCACCAGTTCCGACTCAACTGCATTCTTACGACCCGATAATCTTGGCAACTTGCCATTACATGCCGCTCTTGGATCAGAGTGCAAAACCACGCTTGGATTGAAAAGTGAGCGACGACTGATCAAGTACTTGCTGAGCCTGGATAAAAACATGGCCCTTTGTCGTGAAGGTGGCATTGAAAATAGGCTTCCCTTGCGCATGAGCATTGAAAATGGCTGGCCAGTTTATGATCTTATCATTGACTCAGCATTATCTAGAACATCCCTTAGGCGCAATTCAAAAGATATTACCGAAAATTTGTGCAATAGCACGCCTTTGCTGCACGACGCGTTGATGGGTCCTTATCATGAAAGGTTTGGAATTCATGGAGCTCGTCAGTTAATCAAAAAGATCATGGATAAGATGAATCAAGTTCTAAGACAGCTGCAACAACAAGAAAGAATAGATGCTGCAAAATTCAACCTAGTACAATTTGTTGACTCAAACGGGAGAACAGCGTTACATGTAGCTCTCCAAAACAAATGGCCAGTGTACGACCTGCTCATCAAGGAATTTCCGACCGGCTTAGAGAATCAAGACCCTTCCAGTAGCTTGTTTCCATTTCAGACTTTGGCCGTTGCACTCAAAGATGACTCGCCATTTGAAACAAGTATGCTATACGATCTGATACGAGGCAACCCATTATGTATCGATCGTCACGAAAATTGAAGCAGTTGTGTAATTTGTAATGTATGACATAGATAATACCGCCTAATTTGTGATGTAATCATCCAACCATTCGGTTCTCTCGTCGCCATAGATTATCGGGAAGAAAGTCTCGTCAACTTCTACCGAGTTGTATCGTTTATATCTGCCGTAAATGTAAGAAGCTCCTCCAAAAGGAATATGTTCACTGTCTTGTCTGAAATTGATATCTCCTCTAAGATAATGGGCTACAAGAGCACGTCTGTGTTGCGATCTCCTGTTTGGAGCGGAGCCATGGTATATGTCCTGATGATGCAGTATTGCGTGACCTTCTTTGACTGGCACCTTATCTATTACAATTTGGTCACCAGGTACTCTAGCGAGTTGCGCAGCATACGACATTCCCTCTTGGTAAGATGATTCATCTGAAGAGTGAAAGTCAGAAATATCTGTATCTGTGGATGGTGCTTTTTCTTCGCCATTCATTCTATGTTGCAAAGGCCTCCATTTGTGTGACCCCACTGCGTATTCTAAGCAACCAGAGTCTTTTTGTACATCATCTAGTGCAATCCAAAGTGTCACCGAATTGTTTTCATAAGGCTCGAATTGATTTGAAATGTATGCACTATCTTGATGAAATCCGACAGTATCAATTCGGTACAAATTATCACGATCTTGTTGCATTGACGGCACTTTCCATACCAAATCATCCTGGGCAATGCGGACACTATCCCAACCCATTACCTTTGAAATGAATCTTCCAATCTTCTCATTCAGGACGATTGCTGCTATTTTTCTATCACTCTTCCAGGCGTTGCAAATCTCTCGAGCAGCATTCGGCTTGCTAATGCCCTCTCTCCAATGCCACTCATCTGGATATATACCAGTTTCAAATTCTCCACGGAACAGCTTGCTCATTCGATCTTTCAACATGACAGTTGCGTCGTGGGATAAAAGTTGAGGTGTAGGTGCATATCCCCTGGCATGGAGTTGCGATGATAGGTATGCTGCATCATCATCATGCCCATCAAGAATTAGAGAAGAAGAAGAAGATAATAACTGACGACGGAGTTGCCGCTTGGCAGCAAGCTGAAGTCGGGGGTTGCTCTGGAGCACCATGGTGACGCTTCTTGCAAAATGGAGAGTCAAGGCGCAAATCTAATACTAATTCCTACGTACGTTTAGGGAGAGCTCTGTCCCTCTCTGTCCCGTCCCCTCTTTCATCAGAAACAAGGGAACTTGCAATAGCACAGATATTATCTTGATAGCTGGTCTACACCAATAGTGATGAACAATAACGACGATGATCTCGCACCACTCATCCCCTCCAATGGCTCTTCTTTCAATTTGAGCGGAGATGCTAAATACTGCTTGAGGAATACCTATCGCAGTAAATCAAATAAATCATCGTTAAGTCACAGCAGTGGGCAGAGCAGTCCGCGGAGACGCAGCAGCAACTCTACGGGCAGTAACAGCAAGAAGAAGCAGATACGCAGTCAGCTCTCTACACTTTCTTCCCGATCTGAATCGAGTGCAAATGAAAATAATGTTTCGACACAAGAAAGCAGCGCTTACTTTAACCAAAGCGGTGAATCAGGTAAACTCTCACCGATTGCAGGATCTTCAAGCTTTCAATCTATAGAAGGAGGTGACAGTACAAGGAGCAAAAATTCAAACAGGAGAAGTCCAAGCGGCTTGAGCTCTAGCCGACGCTGAAAGTTTTTCAAGAGACAAGAAAAACGACGAGAATGGTTGAAAAGATGGAGGAGGAGGCGTTTCATTGGAACAATCCTTCTAACATTTATATACACGTTGCTTTTGGCTTACACTGTACTCGTTACAGCGGGGCCACTAGTGCTACATTATTGGATTGATCCAGTAGATTGGTGTCCAACTTATCTGGAAGAATTAAAGGAGGATAACTTGCTACAAAAGTCTTCGAAGGACATTCATGAAGTTGTAGAGGAGAAGGAGGAAACTTCAACAAAATATGAGAATCCTGACTACAACTATTCTCCATGTCATATCACCCGCATCCCTCTTTTATTTCATCTCACACTTGAGGAATGTGATTTAAGTCGCAGAATGGCATTGTCTGTTTTATTGGGTGGACTTATTGGATCTGAACGTCGCGCTTCTGATAGACCGTAAGTCGAAGGGAGGAAAATGTACTCGTCTCTGTTTTGATTTAGATTATTCATATTACTCACTACTCACTCTTCGTTTTCTGTTCTCTTGTAGAGCTGGTATTCGAACAATGGCACTTGTGAGCTTGGGCAGTTGTTTTTTTACCATTAGCAGCATGCTTGCATTTAGGGCATCACCGATGAGTTGGGATAGCAGTCGTGTTAGTGCAGCAATTCCGTCTGGGGTGGGATTCTTCTACTCTTTACATCGAAGAACACAAACCATTCGGTATGCATCGTCTTCTTCTGTCATCGCAACTTCTTCATCTAAAGCACCATACTTTGCTACCATCTCAAGCCCTACACATCGAGCCAATGCGTCAATCTCTTGCAAGGTAAACAATCTCATAGGTACAATTTCTTTTACTTCAGTCTGCCCGTCTTCGTTCATTTGCATAAATAGTGGATCTTCTTTTGGAATATCTTCTGGATTATTCACTTTCAGAGTCATCGCGACAGTAAATTGTCTCACTTGTGCAATGGGGTCAAACTCATCATCTTCATCTCCCCATACAATGTTCAATTCTCCATATTCTTCATCATCATCCTCAACAAGAGGTACAGTCCAACCATTGCGAGTACATTCTCCCATTGAGAAAGTTTCACGGGGATGCGGCAGCTCGACGACAACTGTTGAACCTGGTTTTAATGCAGACCGGAGAGACGAAAAACATCTGATAACGTCGTCATTTGTAAGCAAGTGTGACATCGAACCCAATAGAATCCACGCAGTATCAAACTTGGTGGAAAACAGACCAGTAAAATCTCTCATGTCTCCACAAGCATATTCAAAACTATCTCTACGGCCTCCAGCTGAACCTAACTCGTGGTCTGCATTTTCCATACCGTAGTTCACCATTTCTTGCGATAGATCCAATGCCACAACTGAATCTACACTCGACGGTGGATGTTCCGATAGTGCCATAAGAGAATGCCTTGCTGGGCCAGCAGCCAATTCTAGAATCCGTATAGGAACATTCTTCTCTGACGTGGAGTATTTGTCATGTGTATCTAAGAGGAATTCAACTTCTTCTTCATAACACCTGTATCCAAACGCAAGATCATAGAGAGAAGGCATCGAGTAGATTGTATTTGATTTTGATGAGGGTGTTGTTTGCGTCGACATTGATGTTGCTTCACTGCTGTCAAACCCCCTGGTGGTACTTTCAGCGTTGTCAGATCGAGATTCTTGTGTTTTGCGTCGTGACATCGCACCTGCACGTCGCTTGGCAGCTCGGAGAACCATGAAATCTTCACGTTGTTTTCTTGACAAACCAGATGAAAGAGCACAAGATTGTTGATGCGTGAAGCAAGATATGCGAGCTGGAAATAAACACAGCAGCCAAACTGGTACACGAATGAAGAAAGACGACATGACGAAGTGAGCTGGTAGAGAACAGTCTATGCTCCGCGTTGCTTAAATACTGAAGCTCCTTTATAGTGATTTGGAGAGAAAGATGTACTATGTAGTACAATATGATGTTGTTCTAACTACCTATCACTCCATTGACTGATTTTGATGCATTTTTTGATGCTCAATGCTCATGAGCAGCGATGCGAGGGAAAAGAGAAAGGAGAGAAGCCGGCGACGCAAAGACGATATCGACGTGTTTTCCTCTTTTCTCTTTTTCGCCTCTTCGCTCGATCGCTCCGCTCTCCGCTCCGCTCTCCGCTCCGCCCGATCCGTCGTGCGTTCATCATTGTTGTGAGGCAACGACACAGCAACCATGGCAGCCGCTCCGAAGAGCCCGTCCCTGGGCATTAAAGATCTCTACTTGATCGTTTACAATGGCTTGTGCTGCATCGGCTGGGCATACGTCCTCTTCATCGGAGTTCCATCATTTTTCTCTGCAGTTGCATCCTCTGATGCTCCACTCATCGATGCACTAAAAGCTGCTGGAAGCTCCGTCTACTTCGCCACCCCTGCCACCGCCGGCTTTGGTGACGAGGTCATTCCCAGCTTGGCGACCGTCTTGTTCTATGTGCAGAGTGCTGCATTGTTGGAGATTGTTCATGCTGGACTTGGTTTGGTGAGAAGTCCTGTCTTTGTGACGGCGATGCAGGTTGGAAGCCGTATCGTGGCTTTGCACATGGTATCTTCCAGCCCCAAGGCTCAGTGTGAGTTTCATGATCTTATTTTATTTCTATTTGCATTTATATAGTTTCATCCAAGTGATCTCATAGTTCATATTCATTCATTTCATTATTATCACTGCAGCACAATGGGGAGCTGCCCTTATGATCTTCTCTTGGGCACTTGTGGAGGTCCCTCGTTATCTGTTTTATGTCACTGCAATTGTCACTGGTGACGCTACCAAGGGAACTCCTTTCCCTCTGTTTTGGTTGCGTTACTCACTGTTTGCAGTTCTTTATCCTACTGGTATCTCCGGAGAACTTTCCGTCTTTATTTCCTCCTCCAAGTGCGATACCTTCCTATCTTTGCTTGGTGAGGGTAAAGAGTCGATTATGTATTGGTATGCGATGGCGTTTCCCATCATCTATGCTCCAGGTGCTCTGCCCATGATTCTCAATATGGCAGGCAACAGGAAAAAGGCATTCAAAAAGCGATTTGTCAGGCCTGCTCCGCCACCCCGTGGATTAGTTTGGCCTGTCACAGAAGTTAAACCCAATGGAGAGGAAGTTCGTTCATCTACACCTACTGCAAAGGAGATTCTTGCTGCGGCGATTGAGGCTGTGAACCCAGAATTGGCTGATAAGGTTCGCAAAGAAAAGAAATGGAGGTTCGGATATGTCAAGCATTTGGTCAACATGGTCGAAGCACAGTGCAAATCTCCCGAGGATGCGTTGAAGGTTGCTAATGCTGGAATTAACAAGGCTTACATGTCATTCCAGTTTATCTCAAAAGATGGTAAAACAACATCAAGTTTTGCGGAGGCCATGGGACGTAAAAATGATACAAAATTTTCTACCGGTTTTGTCAAGGGCGAGCTTGAAGCACCCAAGGATAAGAAGTGTGAAGTTCAGTACAAAGGAAAGTCGATCTCTGGTGATGAACTTAGGGCTCAGGTGAAGAAGTGGGTTGACTATGGAACAATTGAACCTAGTGCTGGTGAAGCGATTCTTAACTGCGCTGATCACCCTGAATGGTTGGATCTCAGTGATAGATGTGAGTGTATTGATTGTTTTGCTCTTGACCTCGATCCGAGTCTGTCTCCAACTAACCTCTTGACTGTTTTGTGTGGTGCATAGACTTTGTTTTGCTTGGAGCTGGCTCTGCAATGGGTCCATTTGAGGTATTGATGTCGCTTGGAGCTAATGTGGTCGCAATTGATTTGGACCGTCCATTCATTTGGAAAAGATTGATTGAGCGTGCTAGGAATTCGTCTGGGTCTATCACTTTCCCAATGAGCAAAGAACAATCGAAGTGCGCTAATGATGATGAAATGTACGCAGCATCAGGATGCAACCTCTTCACTGAAACACCAATGATTCGCGACTGGCTTGTCGATCTTTATCCTAACAGTCCTTTCACTGTTGGAAGTTATGCTTACCTCAATGGTGCGCTTCATGTGCAAGTTTCATTGGCTATGGACGCTATCTGTCGCGATTTGTGCGAGCGCAGGAAGAACACGAGCCTTGCTTACCTTTGCACACCTACCGATTTGCATCTCATTCCAAAGGAAGCCCACGATGCCGCTTTGGCTAATTACAAGGAATTTTCAAAGAAGCCTTTCTGTATGTTGATGAAACTTTTGGGCGGAAAGAGAATGTTGAAGAAAAACGTCCGTGCTCCTGTGTCAGGTGCTGGTGGAGAGTTTTATTACGTCGATGGGATCAGTGTGGCCCAGGGTCCAAATTATGCAATGGCAAAGCGTATGCAACATTGGCGTGCTATCATTTCTCACAGCAAGGGAAATGTTGTATCCTCGAATGTTGCCCCATCAACTTCTACCGCATCTGTTACTCAGAATCGAACCTTCGCATGGGCCTACGAAGGTATGCCATATTTCACACCATATGAAATCTTTGCACCGGAAACATCCAAATCAGTTATGATTGCAATCTTGTTCAACGATCTGAACAACCCTAAGAGTGTTGCAAATCCCAAAAATGCTCTTTCCAACCCCAACCAGCTCTTTTCTTCTGGGTCATTCCATGGCGGTGTGTGGAGGTGTGCCTATACAATCGACAGTATCGGTGAAAGTAGTGTGCTCCTTTACTTCTCAAGGGTTGCTGCGCCATATGTTTTGGCGGTTGGTGGTGTTGGTATCGCAGCAGCCGCAAAATACATGGGATACGTTTGAGCCAATTTTGTGAAATAGATGGAATGGGGGACAGCACATGATCAAAATACTAAATTTCATTTATGCTACTCATGCTATCTTTCTAGTTGCGGTGCCCATACGAGTGGAAAATCATCGTCTGGTACATTTATTGTTGATGAATCATCATCATTCTCCTCAGCAACGTATTTCCGCCACAGCTTACTCTTCTTGGCGTCCACTTTTATGAACTCAACTTCGGCAGGCACAAAGTGTAGACCCAGTCCTCGTCTGGGGCGGTCGGCACTAGCATTCCTTCCAGAACCGTGCCATGTTTTTCCATGGTGTATTGATAACCCTCCAGCACTCAGTCCACCCAAAGATATGATCTCCAAGCACGACTCCGCGTTTTCAATACCTTCACGAGCAGCTGCTGAGTAAAGTAAATTGCGGCTGTCCGACTGAAAGAAGCTTGAAGAAGAGCCAACACGTCCATCACCCCACAGATGAGAGCCTCGTACGTATTCCAATGGTCCTAGCTCTTGATCCATATCATCAAGAGCTATCCACACAGTTACAACATCATCTGGAGTGAACATGAAATATGGAGAATCTCTGTGAAACACTAGTGGTGGACTTCCAGGTGTCTTCGCCCAAACTTGATCCTGTGCTAAGCGCGCCCCATGCTCCCAGCCCGCAAGTTTTGCCACCATCTCCCCGATTGCTTCTTGTGTTGCAAGCTTTTGAAACTCATTATCGCATTTGTGAATGTTGATAATTTGCAGAACTCTGTTGTATTTTGTTGTTTTTCCATCATATCCCAGCGGCCCAAGTTTCCGCCTTCCATCCTTCTTTGAGTCTACAATTAGAGCTGGAGCTTTGTCGGGAGGTGTTCCTCGATCATACTTTCCTCTCAATACATCCTCTAAGCGTTGTTGCAGAGTGTTCACCACATCACCAGATATAGATCTGGGAAATACAACGAATCCATCTTCTCTAAAAGCGCGCGTAAGTGAGCTTAGCGTTGTTCCTTCGCCCTGTTCAATTCTTCCAGCCTGTAAATCATCCGCAGTCAATCCGTGCTGTAGATCTACTGACGACATGACTTGTTTATCTAAATCTATGAAATGATCGATGACTAGGCTCAATCGACGTAGCTTCACAGTTTTCTGGGCCGCCACCAAGAACTGTCAACGCTTTGAACCTTCGAGAGACCTGGGACAGCTCTGCAAGATCAAGATATGATAAGTATGGTTCTAGATCCTCCCAAATTGTCACCAATACGTCCGTGGATGTCATGTTAGTTTGGGAGCTTGTTGCCCTTAGTTTATGTAGCTACTCTATTTTTTGCTGCGCGCTCTCAGAGGAGAAGAAGAGAGCCGCGTAGGAATTGGCAATGAAAACGAACAACTCTCTCCTCGTGCTCTTCAAAAGCCGGCAAACTGCCAACGCACACTTGAAATAATTTGAAATTGAGAGCATGAAACCATGCAGTAGCTCCTGCAAAGCCACTCGATATAACTGCACTTCAACTATGACAAAATCATCTATAAGAAGCGGTGGCATCGCTCTTTTTCTACTCCTCATTGCGCTTTCATCTGATGGATTTGTGCTGAATAATTCTCGACAGACGCACAATCCAACAAATATTCAAAAATATGTGCTTTTTTCCAGTACAGCTGACCAAACTCAGAGCGGCAGTGATGGTGTCGGTGGCACTTCAGCGTCGTCAAGTACTCAATCATTCGCGCCACTCGCATCCGCAGGTGATTGGTCTGCGTACTTAGACGAATCAAAGGGCCTGCTTTACTACTTTAACAGCCGCACAGGTAAAAGCCAATGGGAGCCCCCAGCAAACATTGTTTTCCCAGAGATATCGATGAGCACGGACAAAAAAGTGGAGATGAGAGCTCAGCTTAAGAATTATCTTAAGGAGCGTTTGAATGATTCATCGAAGGATACCAACATCATTGATACAATGGAACAGGAGCGTGCGAGGATTGAGAAGAAGAGGAGAGAGGCAACTGAAAAGTTAAATGCAAAGATGTCCAAGCTGGAAGCTATAAAGATGCAGCAGCAACAAAAGCAATTGCAGCAACAAAAGCAATTGCAGCAACAACAAATAAAAACGATGAACTATAGAGTGGCAGAGTCTTCATCGACTGCTAGTACTACGGAACAGCCAACCATTGACATCAAAGAGCAGCAACAATCCATAGAAACAGATGATTCAAAGCCAACATCTCTCCCAATTGTACAACAAGGAGAATGGTCAGCCTACTTTGATATCAAATCTGGACTGGTATTTTACTACAATGAGAGAACAAGAGTCAGTCTATGGGATCCTCCATCAAAGGACTTTCCTAGGGTGATCATGGAAAACAATACCCCTAAAGTACTCGACCCTCGTACATCTAATATTAGTATGGAGAGGGCATTGACCATGACGATGGAAGAAGATGAAGCGAAACGAAAGTGGGAAGAGGCTAAAGGGAGAGAAAAGGCAAGGAAGGCTAAATTGAGGACTGAAAAGGCGGCAGCAAAGGCTGCTGCTGAGGCTGAAAAGGAGCAGGAAGAGACGATTTCTGCACAGAAACGAGAGTTGGCAGCTGAACAAAAGAGGCGTAGCGAAGAAGCGCTGAAACTCAAGATAGAAGATGAAGAGAGAGAAAAGGCTGCTGCTGTGGAAAAGATTGCCGCTGAGCAACAACGGCTAGAGAGTGAGCGCATCGCCCGTGAGAAGGCCGAACAAGAAAGAAAACAAAAAGAAGAGGAGGAGGCACGTGCAATTGTTCAAGCCAAATACGAAGCTGCGAAGGCAGCAGAATTGCGTCGCTTAGAACAAGAACGGATTGAACGTGACAGAAAGTTGGCAGAAGCTCAAGTACTTTTGGATAAAGAGCGACTCGAGAGAGAACGTGCAGCCTCCGCGGCAAAGAAAAAGAAGGAAGAGGAGGATAGAAAGGCAGCGGAACGAGCAGCAACCCAGGCTGTCGAAGAGACGGCGAGAAAGCAACCGTCCCGTCCTAAGGAGGAACCAGCATTCACTGTAGATAATGTCGAAAACATGGTTGCCCCTCTCAAGGCCACAGACGCAACAACAGCTGCCACACTTTACGACATTCTCAATTGTCCACCTTCCGCAACGCGCTCCGAGTTGAAACGAGCCTACATTACACTAGCCAAGGAAACTCATCCCGACGCCCTCCTCCAAGCAGGAATGCAAAACGATGAAATTGTTCCCGATAAATTCGTCGAAATATCTCAAGCGTGGAAGATACTGGGGGATTCCACCATGCGACGACGATATGATCGTGAACTTCGAGCCAAGGGTGTCTCCAGTAAGGCAGGTTCCTTATTCGAGAATTGGGTAATGGGTGCTGCCAAAAAGATGGATGAGGCATTGAGCAAGGCAGAGGGTAAGCTTGAGAAAAGAGAGGAGCAATGAAGTTAATACATACACCAACAAGAAGAATGCATACGTACTGATTAAAGTGTGTAGATGAAAGAGTTATTCATTTAATCTGTGGCTTCCTAGATTTATAACTTGGGAATCTCATCCGCCATGACATTATCAGGGACATTCCGTAGATCCCCCATCCTAGCAATAAAATCAAGACCACTCTCATACATGGTATGGAATGAAACAAACGATGAGACGATTTTCTGTCGTCGTTTCTGTTCTTGCTCATTTTGTTGTTTGTAGTACTGCAATTGTGATTTGAGTCTTTTGAGGCTGCGTTGGTTGCTTGATTCCTCGTCGTTTTCGACTGATTCTTCACCTCCTGCTGCTTCTGTCGTTGTTGCATCGTTTGTTTTTTCAGTGCTGTCGACCTCATCGTTCTTGTCGGATAATGAAGAATGAACAGCACTCTGTGAAAAAAGAGGTGGGACTAGCCGTTCCAAATCTTCAATACACTCGGATCGCCTCTTCTTTGTACTATTGCTCTTGCTGCTGACAGCAGATTCTTCCGACAATCCTCCAAGGATTTTTAGTGTTTCATTGACATATTTCCCAGGGGGCGGAGGGGGCGCTGAAACACGAGCAGTAACAGTGGACGCCGTATTCGCTGAGGCAGCAGTGGCTGATCGACTACTGTAATTACTCGTTTGTGTATTGCTGCTGCTGCCTTGAATTACAGCTGCTCCACCGACGTAGACACCGGCGGGCGCAGAAGAGCTGGTTCGTTGTTGCTGCTGTTGGTAATATCGGAGCGCTGCCTGTTGTTGTTGCTGCTGCTGCTGCTGATACGCAGCCGCGTACGCTGGATTTGCACCGGCCATGGGAGGATAGTTGTTTGGATAATGGGGCATGTTGTCGCACTCAGCACTCTTGATGGCTCTTGATTTGATGATTGTTTCTCCAACACCTTTCTCAGGTTCATTCCAGATTGTACGGTTTGCAGTGTGCCACGACGGCGCGAGACGCGAGACATTTTTTTTTGCCCGTCTCTTCCTCGTTCAGCTATTGTTATTGTATCTAGCATTATTCAATCAATCACTTCAGGAACCAAAGCCAAAGCAACCATGGAGCCACTAACTCGGACCTCCCAAACCCTCCTCCTTGACTCTCAAATTAGAGACTGGGTTGTCCTCCCTCTGCTAGTCATCATGATTGCCGCCGGCCTCCTCCGTGCCGAAATTGGCAAGCTCTTACGGCCAGCCCCCAAACAGACCAAATACATGGACGATCGAGCCAAGAGTGCACTATTGCGTAGCTCACGATTGCGAGGGGGGGCTGGTGGATTCTTATCTAGGGAGCAGTGGGAGGCGCGGAGGGTTGCGTGGAGTTCGAGGGGGAATAATTCCACTGGTAGTGCTATTAGTAGTGATAATTCCGATGATATCAAAAATTTAAGCAATGAGGGTGGATGGCTCCGTCAAGAGGCAAAGCGAGCTGAAATTGACAAGAAGATATCTGATGCAATCGACAAACAAGGTGGTGGTGGCGAGCAAGATCCACTTGCTGCTGCTGGACTGCCCCCAGGCATGGATCCATCGACAATGATGGAGGGGATGAAAGGCAACATGGCGGCAATGGTGCAAAATATGGTCATGATGCAGGGGATTTCTCACTTCTTCCGGGGCTTCGTTTTGGTGCGGGTACCGTTTCCATTAACAAGGGGGTTTAAACAAATGTTCCAACGGGGATTATTCGAATTGAATACGCTGGATACAAGTTATGTTAGCAGTGTGAGTTGGTACTTTTTGGTCATGTTTGGACTACGGGCATTCTTTCGATTGGCAATGGGCGACCCTGTCCAAGAAGAGGTGGAGGGACAGAAAGTCCAAAAGGAATTGGGAAAAGACTTTGTTGGAGGTGGCCCTGCTGGCAATCAGTTTGATGGACCAAAGGCACTCAAAGCCGAGGCAGATAATTTGGAGTTGTTAAATGCAAGACAACGTGTCTTTCGCGTGGATGAAGCAGAGAAAAAGTTACTGGGTAAGAGATACCCACGGAAGAAAGTTTGCAAGAAGAAGGGTAGTGGAGAGGATGTATTGTTTGGGTTAAAGACTAGTGGGAAATCTATGCAGACATCCAGACAAAAGAAGAGCAGGTCTGCAACACCAGTTCTTTCAAAAGAGGATTAACATAAAGAGAATAGCAATGATTGCATGATTGTCGCTGCTTTCGCAACACATTCTTGATCGCTCAAGAGCAGAAAGCTGCTGCAATACTCCTCTAGATACGAGTACCATACTTACCTCCTCTATCTACAACATACATAGCAGATTCGATACAATAGGTTTTGAGCACAAGGAAAAAATGACGATACTGCGTCGTTGACACTCGGCGTCAGCGTCAAGCATCAAAAACTAAAAAAACATAAGCCCTCCCTTCTCATCTATCAACAATCGCAGTTATGGTTTTGGTACAATAGAGCGTCGATGACATTATTTCCACTCATTCAGCTCTCCTACTCTCATAATTTTGAACAAATCTCCATCTAACCATCGTCATGGTCGCCGCTAAAACAAGTAGAGGACTACGAGTCCTGCCTTCATCGCCAGCCGATGATGTTACAGCTGAGACGAAGTATCTCACCAACGAGATTGCCCAAATCGAACAATGGTGGCGTGCTCCGCGTTGGAAAGGGACAAAGCGTACTTATTCTGCGACCGATGTTGCCTCCCTTCGCCCTTCAGGTGCGGCACGTCCCAATGGTGTCATGTCTCCCAAGTGCTCCTTCTCCAACGCTTCGTCTCAAAAACTGTACTCTCTTTTGACATCTCTGCATGCTGTCGGAGGTTACTCTCATACGTTTGGAGCGTTGGATCCTGTCCAGGTAGTGCAGATGGCTCCTCATTTGAGTAGTATTTACATCAGTGGATGGCAATGTTCAAGTACTGCGAGTAGTACTAATGAACCGGGGCCTGATTTTGCCGATTATCCTATGGATACTGTGCCAAAGAAATGTAAGCTTTTCCTCTGCCTCTAATTTCTTTGCATCCTCTTCATCTACTCCACGCATCCAAATCTAATTCCATTTTACTCATCTATATTTACAGGCGACCAACTTCTTCGTGCACAACTCCATCATGACCGCAGACAAAACGAAGAACGTGTGTCTGCAATCCTATCAGGAAAAAATCCTGGGCCAAAGGTTGACTACTTGACTCCAATCGTTGCTGATGGCGATACTGGTCACGGTGGACTCTCAGCTGTTATGAAGCTAGTGAAACTTTTTGTCGAAGCTGGAGCCGCTGGAATCCACTTTGAAGATCAAAAGCCAGGTACAAAGAAGTGTGGACATATGGGAGGAAAGGTATTAGTTGCAACGCAAGAGCATGTAGATCGATTGACTGCTGCTAGGCTGGCTGCAGATGTGCTTGGTGTCGAATTGGTCATTGTGGCCCGTACTGATGCAGAAGCTGCAACGCTATTGGACTCGAATATAGATGGCAGGGATCATCCCTTCATTCTTGGTGCAACTACTCCGGGCTCTATCTCGCTAAGTGAAGCATTGGCAGCTGCTGCAGCTAGCGGAGGGGCTAATGCAGCAGATGTGGAGAAGGAATGGACGGCAAAAGCTCGTCCGATGACATTCAATGAAGCAGTATTAGATAAGATTCGATCATTGCATGTAGATGAAGGAAGAAAGAGAGAAATGGTCAGGATGTGGCAAGCGAGTGATCCAGATGCATTGAGCAATGCAGCTGCTCATCGCGTAGCAGACTCTATTTTTGGAAAGAAGAACTCCATATACTTAGACTGGGAAGCATGCCGTGTTCGTGAAGGATACTATCGTATCAAGCCAGGCATTGATTATTGCATTCAACGTGCACGTGCGTATGCACCTCACGCAGATCTGATTTGGATGGAGACTGCCAAGCCTGGCATTCCAGATGCGCGCAAATTTTCCGAAGGAGTGAAGAAGGTTTACCCAGATCAAATGCTTGCCTACAACTTAAGTCCAAGCTTTAACTGGGATGCATCTGGTATGTCTGATGCAGAATTAGCAAGGTTCAATGATGATTTGGGGAAGCTTGGGTACGTGTGAAATACGTTATTTTCTTATTCATTTCTTTCATTGTCATTGCTGATCAATCGTCTCACCAATCAATATCAATATTATCTTAAGGTATGCATGGCAATTTATTACTTTGGCTGGTTTTCACTCGAATGGTCTGATTGTAACAAAGTTGGCGCGATCCTTCGGAGATGAGGGCATGCTTGCTTACGTTAGAGACATACAGAGGCAAGAAAAGGTGGAAGAAGTGGAGCTACTGAAACACCAGAAGTGGAGTGGTGCAGAACTTGTTGATAAAATGGTCAATGTAGCAAGTGGTGGGCAATCGTCTACTGCAGCTATGGGAGCAGGTGTGACAGAGGATCAATTCGGCAAGCATTAACTTTTTTGGTCTAGGATTATTGTTCGTTGTTACCCCTTGGTTGTGTCTACCTACGTAAGAAATGCATTGACCACGCGCGCAAAAGTGTATTGAGTACATCAGTACCCTTGGTTAAAATGTGAGCGTAAGTAATGCACATCAAAGCAAATTGAGACGGCCCAAACATTACAGCGTTTGCCCGCTTGCTGGGCTTTCATCATATGTACCTACCAACTGTAATCTCGCCGTAACTAAGTACAATAATCGTGTCGTACACATGAATCTGTGGAAGTGTCCAGAGAATTAGTATGGGGTAATAGGTAATAGGAATTTGACTGTGCCGGCCCCTCTCTTTTAGCTAAAAAGTAGATACATGTGTCCTACCCTACTTATGGTGGGTATTCTCAGCAGAGCAAAATCCAAAATGAAAATGCTCCCGGGACATAATATCGTACTCCTGAATGAATAACGACAACAATAATTTTCACAATACTTAGGTATTGTACCTACGTACATACCGGTACCTACCATGTTACCACTCAATGAATACACTAACTAGAGGTACATACTTACTTAAGTAAGATAGAGTAAAAGAAGAGAGAAAGAACGTCATTTCAGGTCATTTCTTCTTTTAGTCATTTTTTGTGTCTCGCTCCTCACGCATTTAGTGCGTGAGTGGATGTACCACTGACGCTTCACATGACGTGTCAAATACTCCAATAACCCTCCAATAACCATGCTTAACGCACGCACACAACACAGGGAAGACAATCCGAGCCGAAAATATTCTGTCCCAAATACCATGATATTGAGTTCCTCTGTAATTTTTGCTACGCAGTTGTTGAGGTTGTCACAAGGAACAGATCTTTTTCGCTGAGTCTCCTCAACAACTCAGGAGGGAATTGAAGTCCTGCTGCAGCCCACAGAACCACCTGTTTGTGTCAAACGAAACAAGAACTCTTCTTCTCAAACTTTTGACCAGCAAGCCCAATGCTGCCTGTACTCAGCAGGCATCTTTACAAGCATGGCGGCTAAAAGGAGATCGGTCGACGACCTCCTACGGGGAGAGAACTACCAAATGTCAAATAGAAGATCTGGGGGGAGACCACCGGAAGCGTGCGTTCATCCTGTATGGCGAGAGAAAGTGATAAGATGGTACTTTTCTGTCGTGTCAGCTTTGGATAGACAACAACGTTCCCCGAGCAGCCCATTCAACCGATCCTCTGTCCATGTTAGCACTGCTCTCTTTGACAGCTATATCTTGGCTCTTCCATCGGAGCTGTCCCTTCGCTACAAGCATGACCGTGCAGCCTATCAGCTACTAGCGACCTCTTGTTTGCTGATTGGGATGCGTCTGACGCTTCATGATCAGCAGGCTCTACCCTCTGGTAGCAAGAGTAGCAGGGGTAATGACCCCCCTACGTGCCAGCTTAAGCGGGCCAAGACTCATCGAGATCACATGGATCAAGCTGATCACCAAAACGTAGACGTTGGGGCTGGCAATGGCACACCTTCTCAAAGTAGACCTCACACCGGTTCCGGGACCACTGTTGTCATCCCTACTGCAGCAACCATCCTCCAAATGAGTGCTGCACCGAAGACGATATCGGAGAGCAAGATATTGACGATGGTGCGGGAGGTAACCAGATCTCGTGCCTTTCCTCGTTCACATGTCATCACGGCTTTGGACTACATCCGAGCTTTGTCCTCTTCTACTCAAGTGGAGAACACCGATGTTACGCTGACCCCAGCGGTTGCGGACGAGGCATATCGCTTTGCTGACATTGCTCTCACCGACGTTACCTTGATTGGATGTCGCCCAAGTGTTGTTGCTTCTGCTTCCATCACTCTGGCCTTGTCCAGGGCCCATCATAACGGTAGCCACGACAACATGGTATCTCTGCGAGAAGATGTATGCACCGCCTTAGTTGGTGAGGATCGTGCATTTCAAGTTGCTGTCAGGCAGGTTGAAGAAAAACTGATTGCTGCTGCCGCACATCGAGCTACACATGGCAATGCTCCTAGGCAGATGGAAATGAATCTACCTCTCGTGCATCATGTTACTGCCCACCTTATCCCTCAAGAGGAGTTCTAAAGTGCACCGTTCAATAGAAATCACCGTGTATCTCTTCCTTACTCCTATGTTCAAGAACAAGTACCACTCTGCACATAACCGCTACACTTGTTTGAGAGCACCGCAGCCACGCTGCTGCAGTGGTCATTTCGTGTGTCGAAGAGACTTTGCCGCTATTTATGTACATCTTTATGCGAGTCTCCTTGATATAGAAGTCACGAAGAAGAATGAAAAGACGGCCCTGCACAAACGATTACTGCCAAGATAAACGTATTCAAGTTCTTCTATAGAAGACCTTCCTCGAAGAAGCTGGAANAAATCAAGAAAAATCAAGAAGAATCATCCATGCACAAATGTTATACTGCTATCATAAGAAGAGCAAACTGCACAAGACCTTACGCTCGGATACGCACCAATAGCACTCGTTTGACTTGTTGTGAGATTAATGAATGAAGGCGGGCTGTAAGGCCCAAGCTACCATCATGCCTTACAGTGACAAGGAGTTTTCATTTCACGATAAATTACTAACTCAATGTTAATTTGGTGACGAACTTGTTAACAATCGCTGTATGTTATGTATTCACCGTAGAATATCTGATAAGAAACAAAGTATTTGCCTCTTCGTCAAAGTCAATCAAACAGTCAAGACTTTTTTCAATTTTCGTCCTAAATAATAAAGTAATGGAATAAGTACGCCACTTAAACTATCTTGACTATTGATGGCTTTCTAGAATAGGAGGCCTATCATTGAGGGTCCTGTTTTTGCCTTTTCGCGGAGGGTTGCTCAGCCTCAGCATGCATCGCAGCACATTGCCACGGTGGAATGGTCATTCCAGCTTTCCCAGCAGAAGCAATTTCTTCAAGTACAGCACTTTTCAATGCATCAACATTCCATTTGCAGCGCAAATCACCATCATCTAGGTACCTACGTGCTAGTGTAATCCTATTCCCAACTCGTAAATATCCTACAGAGATGAATTTTCCAAATTCGTTGCTACCCAAGGCGAAGACTAGATTGTCTGCTTGATCACGCAGATTGCCCGTCCAGCGGAGTAGAGAAAGATACGTATCATGTACATCGTCAGTGTGTTTTTTCTTGTCTTCGCCTTCACCCAACTCGTAAGAGCCGCTCATGGATACGTGGTAGAAATTGGTCGCAGGATCTTTATTTGACGCAGTGCCACTGGTTGCAAACGAATAGGCTGATGTTACATCTCTCTCGAAGGCACCTCGCTTTGGCGTTTCCACCGCAGCGGCATCGGCGGATTCGCAGCCGACCCAAGTCCCTTCCCACTTGAGCCTGATATTAATTGAGCCTTCATCTTCTTCTCCTTCCTTCGTTTCTTCCTCATCTGATGATAGGATTCCGTCCCATACGAACAGCGTGTCTCTCCAATTATTAGACATGGTATTAATCGTCACCGCTCTCTCGCTCTCTACCGAGTATTAGATTAGATACCCGACACTCAAGTTTAAACAGGCTACGATACAGTGAAGTACTTATGTAGTCGCTGTTGGTGAGGAGGAACGAGGAACTTCAAATTGTTGATTGCAAAGATACTTCAATTTGTACCGAATTCCGACGTTGCTTCAAATCCAAAGCTTTTCTCCCGGATGTGAAGCTAAGCTAAGTAAGTACTAAGTAGCTGCATAGACGACCTTTAATAGCAAGTGTGGTGTGGTTAGAGTGTAATGGCTAGTGGCAAGGCAGGGCAAAGCACACTTGTAACATTCATTTAATTTTGAAACGCTAAGATAGAAGCAACTCTCTAATCACGAACTAATGAACCCTCCTACTCCAACCAAGAGTCCACCTCCTCCTTAGTCAAGCTATCCATTTGAGTCACGGCTCTGCTCTCGCAAAGGGGAACCAATGCTTTATTTCCTGGACGAGAGAAGACCAAAATTAGACAGTTTTCAGTTTGGCTTCTGAAACCAGCCTCACAATAACATAAGTAGTAGTTCCATACACGCAAGAACACGTCATCAAAGCCCATCTTCCGCACTACATCCTCTTTCCCGTTGAACCTGCGTCGCCACTCTGCCAATGTCTCAGCATAGTGAAGCCCAATATTATCAATATGCTCAAGACTCAGAGTCGACCACTTGTAGGAGGCATCAATTAGAGCATGAAGGGAAGGGCAAAGACTTCCAGGGAAGATGATGGTGTTGATGAAGTCTGTCGACCGCAAGTAAGTCTCATACCGGGCTTCTGGAGTAGTGATGGCCTGTTAAAATATTCAGCACAGGGATGAGTTGAAGTATTGAAATCTCATAATACAACGGTATGCATCTTTGTCTTACCTCCATAACCAACACGCCATCATACTTCAGAACTTGCTCCACTGCCCAAAAGAATTCACCCAAATGCTCATGGCCTACTGCTTCGATCATTTCACAGGAGATGACACGATCGAACTTGCCTTGGTTTTCCATTCTTCGTGCGAAAATACGGTAGTCAACAACTTCGAAGTTGATCAGATGACCCAACCCTTCTTTCTCAACCCGCTCTTCAGCCAAAGCTTTTTGTTCGACACTCAAAGTGATACCCGTAACTTTGCAGCCGTACTTCTTTGCTGCGTGAATAGAGAGCCCACCAAGTTCAACATCGATCCTATTTTGGAGATGGCAAGCCCAGATGCATTCGATAGAGCATTACCGTATGTGTGTTGTTTTGATGAACGAGCTCCAACTGTGCCGATATCACGATTGCCCACAAAAAGAAGGAAGAGACGAGTGAGCCCTACCGGATCACCGAGGACTTTGTTGACTTCACCCTCCGGAAAGCCAAGAGTCCAGGGGTAATCTTCTTCCTTCTCCAAAGCCTCAACGACGAATTGACCACTCATGTAAGACCTCGCCAAACCCAAATCATACTCAGTAGCAATCTTCACAAAGAACCAATCATCAAAGACTCTCGCTGTAACGGGGTGGGCATCTGCCCCACAAGGACTCGAATCACCAAATGACAAGTGAGATCCATCATTCAATTTCAATACAAGCTCGCCTTTCGTGATGGCAGCTTTGAGGAAGCGAACTACGAATGCTTTGCACACAGCTACTGGCACTCGGTAAGTAAGGAAATGCTTCAAGCGACGGAAGAAAGTATTGTTCTGTTCGAAAGTGAATTTGGCCAAATCTGGTGTAGGCAAAACCATCTGACCGTCATCATTGTTAGCCCATGGCAATGGGACTTGATTGATAGCTGTTGCAACTTCAAATCCGGCCCTGCACCCATCTTCATGAAACCCATGTCCCATGTATGCTCCACAAAACCATAGACCGTCCATTCCTTGAAACTTATCCTTTATTTCGTTCCTTCCATCAAGTGTTTCTCGTGTAAACTGAGGATGGGCCATGATTTGGCGTCGGTAAACCATCTCTGGTTTGGGTGCAACGTGAGGATTCAACGAAACGAAGACATCGGTAGATGTCGTAAGGTTCTGAAGACGGTTGATGTAGTAAGTGACATACACTGCACGCATCCGACCATTTTCTCCCTCCAGATGCTGAGTGTCAGTGTCTTCCTTCAACAGTTTGTTACCAAAGCCAGATGCTGCCCCTTCCATGGCCTCTTTCTTCTTATTTCCAGATTCGCCCTTTTGGCAGTGAGTAGACAAGAATTCACTCTTTCCCATGCAATTCCAGCTGCCCCATGCAGCCTTTCGTTTGGGCATAAGAGCAGGATCAGAGTGGACGTACACTACATTGTCTCCATATTCTATTTTCTCCAAAGCTTTGATGAGATTGGGATCGATAGTTCTGGTCTCATCAGTGCCGAGGATTTCGACTGCTTGAGGAGAGTGACAAGCAAAGATGACATTATCAAACACCCCACATGACTTGTCGTTGGAAGTAAACAGCTCATAAGAACACGATCCATCCTCCTTTACAACCTTGTTCAACTTCATAATAGGCGTGTCAGTATGAGCATTCTTTCCCATGATATTGGCTACCTTTGATGTGTACTGGATGCTCCTTCCTGCTGGAGTCTGCCACTGTGGACGATCAAACAATTGGAGCATTCTATGATTACACATAAACTCAATCAAAGAGCTGGCAGGGAAGGCCATGACGTTTTCAACCGATGCAGACCACAGCGCTGCCATCATGGGTACTAGATAGTAACTGGCAAACGCTTCCGAATATCCTTCTTTGTTTAGATATTCCCCAATTGTCACCTGACGAGAGGGATGATCCTCCGGTAAAAGAAGCAACTCGCCCGCGTGAGCATTAAAATGCATCATATCACGCAAGAATGTGTAGAACTCAGGCTTGATGGCTTGCATGGGATTGGCAAACATTCCCTGAAGAGATTGACTGCTCCATTCCACAGTCTTGCCCTGATCGAGAGAAATAGAGAGAGACATGTCGGTATCTTCACCTTGGACGCCCATTTCTTTGAACCAATTGGTCATGTTGGGGTAGTTGGCGTCGTTGTAGACCATAAATCCGACATCGATATCAACTTCGTGTTTGTTCTTTTGCGTTGCCTTCGTTGATGCATCCTCTTCTTTCTTCTCTTCTTCTACACTAGTGCTAGTGGAGGCGTCACTACCACCACTACCATTGACATAGTCTCTGCTGGTTATCTTTTCAGTATCCACAGTGATGGTGTGAGCATGCCCCCCTAAACGGCTTGCTGACTCAAAAATGTGCACATCAACTGAGTTGGGATTGGATTGAGTTTGCAAGTGCCACGCCGCAGCAAGGCCGGAGACTCCTCCGCCGATGATGGCGATGCTTTTGGGTTGTTCC